>JAJOOJ010016055.1:0-30828 GCA_029582625.1 Solanum boliviense | reverse complement strand
ATTATTTACTTTTATTAGCATTTCTTTTTTGTTTATTTAATTTTTTAAAAATTACAAACTTAAGTTATTTAACTTACAAGTTATAAGTATAACTTAATTACTTATAAACTTCAAAATTTTCAAATCTTTAAAACTTATAACATAACTACATAAGCTCAAAAACTAAACAAAAAGACTTTATTAAACTTAACTTACAAACTTATATACGTAAAAATTAAAAAAAATATCTTTAAAATAAACTTAAGTAAAATTATTATAAATTTTAAAACTTAAATACTATAAACTAATATAACTTAGAAAAATAAAAAAAACATTCGTATTTTCGTAATTCAAAATAACTCAAAAAAAATAATTATTTTTTGAAATAGCTATATGTGCCGTCCCGTTTATCCCATCTCGTTCCGTTCCGGTCCATTCCGGTCCGTCTCGGTTCTATCCCGATATATAGTGGGATGGGACGGAACTGAGCCTCCATCCCGGTAGTTCCGGTCCGGTTCATCCCGGTACCGGTCAACAACCCGGTCAAACCGTCCCGTTCCGGTCCGGTACCGGTTCATTCCAGTCCGGTGGTCCCATTCCGGTCCAGTGCCCAGCCTTAGTGTCAGCGATTCACCGAATGGCCCTGAACATCGCCGAGCTGTCTTGATTCTAGAGAATTTTAGCGCTGGTACTTTCGGCGAGCCCAATTTGGCTCGCTGAACGGTTCGGCGAGTCTTACTGCAACTCAATTTCTGCATTTTTCTCAAACTTTTTCTAACATTTTTCTATGTGTTTTACAGAAATGGCTAGACCCAAAGTTTCAGGAAAAGATATGCCGCCCCGCAAGCGAACAAAAGAAATCATTATAAATGAGGATGCTGCTGCATCCAAGGCAAAGGAAGCCAAACTCCATAAAAAGGGAGGAAAAGGCAAAGGAAAGGGCAAGGCGCCCATGGTGGAGTCACCGGAGGTCAGCTCCGACAGTGAGAGAGTCTACGAGACTCAGCTCACTTCATCAGACAATGAGGGAGAGTCCCTAGATTCTCAGGCTTCCATCTCTAAGCCTGAGGATGACAAACTTTTACATGCCCGGAGAACAGGACTTCGCTCCAAGGGGATGCATGATCCGTCTAGGATCTGGGTGCCTCAGACTCCTCCTCCTCCCCCAGATTCAGCTCAGACTCTGGTCCCAGCGCTACCAGTACAGGTTCCTCCTCCCCGGTCTCTCAACAGACTAAAGGCTAAGGGACTAAGGATTGTTATTGAGGAGAAGAGGTTGTCTACCGATGGTGTGGTGGACAAGTATTCGGAGATATGGAGCACCCTTAAGTCCCATAAATTCCATATTTTCACTAAACCTCGGGGTCCCTACATTCCTAATTGGGTCCGGGAGTTCTACTCGGCCTATGGAGACTTGGTACCACAAGGGAAGAGGAAGGCCAGTACCTTCAAACTAGTGGATTATGTGGTTTTCTGGGGCAAGAAGGTGAAATGTGATAGTGAGGACATAAATGTTATCTTGGGATGTACTTATAACTTCGCGGATTACTACCAAAGTATGATCAAGACAACGATATTGGATGACTTAAAAGGTTGGTTGGCTCATCTTCTTTGTAACAGTACCCCTAGGTGGATTAAGGTCGGAGTGCTAATAGAGAAGAAGGATCTCAATGTGGTGGTGAGGTATTAGTTCGGGTTTATTAGTAGTACGATCATGCCATCCCAGAATAAGTCCTCCGCAACAAAAAGATAGCCTGTCTTGGATCTATTATTACTAGGAAGAGCATCAATTTAGGTGCAATCATTGGGCAGGAGATGGCCATGAGGGCCAAACAGCACCAACATCTCTTCCCTTTTCCAGTGTTGATCGCAGAGCTATGTCGTCGAGCCAGAGTACCACGAGATGAGAAGAGGGATGTCAAGGTTACACCCACATCTTCTACAGACATTTGACGCATAGAGGTTGAGTACGCACGAGATGAGGCTGATAGGAGAAGAGCAGCTCTGGTGGACACATTCCGGAGGTTGATATCGATACATTACCTGTAGAGGCAGCTATGCCTACTCTGGACTCTGGGACTTCAGGTACTTATACATATCTCCCTCTGAGACTCCGAGTACTTCTGCTACTCCCCAGCCCCATAGATCTGTTGTTGGTACTACTGCTTCCAGGCCTCAGGCCATACTGCTAAAGATGGGGCACCTAGCCCATTCTGTCGATGTGCGTGCTTCCTGGATAGAGGCTATGGTTCCTGGGATGATCTAGAGAGCTCTCACTGCTGCATTGACACCTCTCAGAGATTCTATTGATGCCCTCACGACAAGGATAGAGGTGTGTGAGAGAGGCCAAGGAGCTACTAATGAGGTGACGGCCTTAAAGGATGCTATTGCGGAGTTGAGGAAAGATGTGGACCAACTAAAGTCTACTGCTATGTCTCTGATATTTGGGACTGTAGAGATCCCTAATGACATGAGCACAGAGATTCCAGCTCATTTCGATGTACCTCCGGCTACCACCGGAGATAAGGTTAGAGCTGATGATACGGTTGCAGAGTCCAAGGCTGAAACTGATGAGGAGCAGCTTGGTGTTCAGGAGGAGACTATTTTTTAGGGCCTGACTGACTTGGAGGAGGCTATGGTAGATTCAACTGTTCAGGCCTCCTTGAGAGATACTTCTATGGCAGGCTCCAGTGGAGCCAAGGTTGATGAGGCACCGGGCACTGATGCCCAACCTGAGAGTGTGATACCGTTCACTGATGCCCCGACAGATGGAGTTACTGAGATGCTGAATTCACCCCAGGCTTAGCTTGGCAGGATGACTTTTTACCTCCCTCTCTGTTGTTTTATTGACTATTCTATTTTTAGTTGCATTTGAGGACAACTGCTTATTTTTTTTGGGTGGGGTGAGGTATTTCCATACCTACCTCTTAATTATTTTGTGAATATTGGGCTTATTTGTCTTATTGATATATGGTTGTTGAATTGTGTTGTGAATGTTTTATCTTGTGGCTCATTGTTTTGAATGAAAATAGTTTTGAACCTAATTTTAAAATTTTACTGCCTCTTTTCTATGTGATTGTGGTTGTTCTTATGTGAATTTGAGTGTCGGTTGTGATCAATACCAATGACTCGAATAGTGCTCTTAATTGAACAAAATGAATGTGCGGCTACGATGAGGCAAACGAAGTTGCATAGACAATATGTGAACTTTTAGCATCTCGTTGTGACTAGGGTTGTCGAATGAGTCTCTTGTGATGAACATTGCACGCTAGCTAGAAAGTGTGGAGTCTTGTTTGATATTGGTGTCAATGCCTTGTGTGATGAGATTACTTTGAACATTGTGTGTGATGACACTTAGAATTTTCCCTGGTGGTCCGGTTGATTGAGTGATGCAAGCACTTGAAATGATCTTAGGCAAGAATTTTGAAGAGTGAACCAACTTGACAATGTACCTCTTTTGTGGCAAAACTTGTGAGATGTGTGAACCTTGCTTGGCACCTTTTGAGCCTTACCTTTTTTTCTTGGAAGAAACTTGAGCAATTGTGACTATCTTTGACCATTCACCCATAACTTTTATCAAGTATGGTTTGCTTGAATAGCCAACTTAGGCCAAAAGTCTAAGTTGAGGGTGTGGTGAAAAGAGAAGGAAAGTCAAGAAGTGTGAGAAATCCCCCTTGTGTGATGGCTTTAAAAAAGATGGAACCCCTCCATGTAAAAAAAAAAAAAAGAAAAGGAAATGAAAAAGAAGAAAGAAAAGAAAAGGACCGAAAAAGTTGTGAATAAAGTAGTGTAAATTGCAAAACAAATGGGGTATCCGGTAGTTCATATGAAGTTGAATTAGTATGGATTATGAGCATGTTTGAAATGTTAAAGAAAAGGAGAAAAGTGATGTTCAGACCATATTTCATGAAGGTAGAAGTCACTAAGCCTAAATGACCATACCTTTACACTCAGCCCCGTTACAAGCCTTGAAAAGACCTTTGTGATCTTGAGTGAGCTGAAACGAATGTTAATTGGAAAATAAGGAAAAACTTATGGGTGAAGTCATGCATGTGTTCATATTTGTGAGTGTGAGAGTTGTATGTGATTTTTGGACTTTAAATTGTTGAGAAATTTTGTGTGAATATGGAATCATCTTTGCGGTGAGGACATTTGAGTACCTTTGTTGAGCTTGAAATTGCATTTAAAGCAAGTATTGTGAACTTGAACATCTTTGATAATGGTGAGTCACAATTTGAATCTTTGAGTGCACAATGATCATTGTATGAGTAATTTGAACCTTATTGTGTGCATTTATGTTGAGTCTTATGCAACACTATTAGTAGACATCCTTATTGAACTACTGATCTTGAGTTTTACTTGAGGACAAGCAAAAGTTTTAAGTTGGGGTGTTGATGAGTTCGACATTTGGACTCATTTAGGGCTTTGTTTTGATAGTTTTAGTGTCCTCAAATGCCTAATTTATGCTATAATATGATGTTAAAGCCTTGATTTTCAGGTATGTGGATTAAGGAGCAAAGCAAGGACACTAACAGGTGAAAGGAACAAAACAAGCTGAAGAAGTGGAGAAAGGCGAGCCTGATGATCGCCAAGACCACTTGGTGACTCACCGAGTGGCTCTTCAGTCCACCTAAAGTTCCAGTGTGCCAGCCCTGAGGGAAGAAACCAAGTTGGCGACAGGAATGGGCATTCGGCGAATCGCCGATTAGTTTCGCGATGACAAGATGGATCGGCCAAAGTTACAGGACTTAAGGATGTTGAGAACCAAAGCATAACGGCGATAGAAGATAGCAAAGGACGGTTCAGCGAACCCGACTTACCTCGCCTAATGGCCTTTGGTGCCTAATTTTTGGCAACTATGAATTGAATTTTGAACTATAAATTCAGAGCTTGCTACCATTTAGAATAGTTTTTCTTTAGAGTCTGAGAGTTTCCTGATAGACTTCAAGGCTTTTTGAGACTCAATTCAGAGATTTTGCAAGTGGGTTACTAATTTTCTTCAATTTGGAGTTTGAGAGTTTCCTGATAGACTTGAAGGCTTTTTGAGACTCAATTCAGAGATTTTGCAAGTGGGTTACTAATTTTCTTCAATTTGGGACATTGTAAAGGCTTGGAGACTATTACCCAGCTGATGGCTAATTGAGTTGGTAATCGTTTTTACCTTTTTATGATGTTTGGCTAAAATCTCAATTCTTGGGATGTGATCATGTGATTATGGGTTGAATTAGCTTATGAGTATTGTTAATTACTAGTTAAATGCTATATTGAAGTGGGTTTAATCATTAGCTGAAGTTTAATTTATGAATTGTAGTAGCAAATGCAGTTCTAATTGTGTGTTCTTAGCTTGCTCGAGAGAGAGGTTTTGGAACCAAGGCTTTTGATTAATGGTTTGTAGGTACTGGGTTGATATTGGTTCAGCTCGAGAGAGTGAATCATAAACCCAATCCTACCCATCTAACTCGAGAGAGTGGATGAATTAAGGTGTGGGCTGCTCTTAATTGCTATGCTTGTTGATGTTCGAGAGAAATCACTTGAATCGGGATAGTTGTTTGAGAGAAAGCTATTTCACTCATAGTCTAGCCTACCCACTGATATTTACCTATTTATTAGTAGTTTCCATTACACAGATAGAGAAATTTGCCTATAGTCGATCACATCCCGAGAATTCCTCTACGTATTGTTGACACCCAATTTTGGCTCTCCCTTTTTCCTAAGATTAATTTCTCTATGGTTTTAAGTCTTGACTATTTTTTTACATATGTATAAATAAATTTGGCACCAGTAATAGATTTGAAGACATTTATTTCTCTAATTAAAAATACATATATACTCAAATTATTAAATAATATTTTATAATATTAATATAACAAATCTCTACTTTACAACTCCAAACAATTTTTTCTACGTTGTATATTATAGTTGTGGGATCTATAATAACACGTATGAAAAATATTTAAGTTGCGATATATAATTATATAAGTTTAAATATGTTTTCCTACCATTCGTTCTAATAAAATGTTAGTGTATTAACTTTTCTTTTGAAATCCAAATAGTTTTTGCTACACCATTATTTGAAGTTTCCCTTTCGTTTAGTAGCGGGCTATTGCTACGAGTATTTCGCAAAGTATAATATATGTAATATATGTATATACACGTTTTTAGAAAATTAATCAAGACAAAAAAAAAGGATTGTTGAATTAATTAAGTGGGAAAATTGTTTAAAGAATAGTATTATTTTAACCAATTTATTTATTTTTTTTTTACCTAAACTAATTAAATATAACCCAACATACCCTATGTCTCTCTGGCTCATTAACGACAAACTAGAGAACCTGATGAAACTCGCTGGATTTTGCTTCGGACCAACGGTTCGACGGCGATGTCACCGTCTCAATCACATCCACGTCACCTTTTTTCCTTTCCCATGGATTTGCAAATCCCTGAAAAGCTCCTCCTTTACTGTTCGCCTGGGAAAAGAAGAGAAAACTCGATAACCACCAGATCGAAGCTCATACCCTTGGATTTTAGCCGCCAACATCTCTATCCCCATCGTATCAATCTGAAAAGGTGAATTTAGATTATTAAGAATTTAAATTTTTGAATCTTAAAGCTCTTCTTGTGAACCATTTTAGCCTCAAAATCGGCTATAAAAGGGACCCTAGGTTCCCATACAGGGGAGGAGAAAAAAGATATCAGAAAGCATTTAGCATTCCATTGCTCCCTCTTTGTTCTCATCTCCATCTTCTTTAGTCAAATTTTTTTCTAATCTTCTGGGAATACCATAAGTCGGAGTCGTTAGCTTGGAACTCGACATTTGACAACCTCAATCGCTGCCCTACACAAGGTAAATCCTATCCCGACTTAGTTACAATAATATCAATTCCATGAATTGTTAGTTGTGTGTACAGTTTATGGATTGGATGCTTAAGTGATTAATAGATTCGAAAATGTGAAGTGAATACGATCTCTGGTCGTTTGATGATTCCATATTAGATTATGTGTTTTTTTAGAGTTTGCAACATGTGAATAGTTTGAAATAAACTTTATGAGTGTTTGATGTTTTAAGTATGGAAGATGTACACTAACTTCAGTCCCAAAATCATGGTTGCCCTCTGTCTATAGTTGTTGTTACATTTGTATCGGTGTGTTTTTTTAGAACACAATAATAGCTTTATTGTATCTCTGTTTAGTCATTTTCACAAGGTAATTTTCAGCCTACAACTCTTTCTTTTATAAAAACATGATATTTTAGTCTTGAGCTCTAGCTGGCATCATCTACATACCTAGAAATTGTCACATGTTCGTTTAAGTATGGAATATAACCTTTTATAGCTAAATCTCATAAAAATGCAAAAAAAAAAAACAAAATCAGTTTCGAGTTCTTTGGTTCATTCACATTAAGTTTGCGTAAAAGTGTTTCTGACTTACGATAAGTTGAGTTAAACTCTATAAAGTTGTGAGGTTTTAAGTACGGATGGCTGCCATTTTTATGCTGTCTCTTGGGATGTTCTAACGTCACAGTGGTTGTTTAGCTATTTCATGCTCAGTTTTTGTGTTTTGTTTACAAGATGCAAGCAGCCCTCACTTCCGAAGGTATAATCATGTGGTTATTATCGTAATACCTGATTAGGATGTTGGCACACTTTTGTTACTGTCCTAACTATTTTCTGCATCTGATCATATGTTTACAAGCGTTGGTTGCCTTTAATTTAACAGAAAGATGCACTGAAAGGTCCTAAACCTCGTGCAGACTTGGTTGTTTATCACAGAATTGTTGTAATTTTGTCTTGAAGGCTTAAGATGTAATTAGTTGTTTGTTTGAGGTTCACTGTTCCGTTTGTTTTCATTATGTACATATGGAGGTAGTAACCTGAACATTTCTTTTTTTTGATTAGTTTGAACACTCACTGCTAAGGTAAATAACTTCCCGTATAAATGCTATCAACTTTTATCCACGATCGTTTAGTAGAAAGAGTGATAATGTATGGATTAGCAATGCAGGGATTATTTTTTATCAAGTGTTTGGTTCATTATTTCCAATCTAATATTGTGTGTGGTTTAAGACTCTACATGAAGCTTATTTCCCATTATACCCTTGAATTATTATGTGATTTTTTATTTTATGTATAGCATTATGACATATTTTCATGTTCATTATGTTGGTGAGCTTCAGTGCAGTCCATTGGCCAATATTACTCATCACATTATCCTATCCCCTCAAATATGACTATTTCAAGAAATGAATTGTTATAGAGGGATTTGGGAATTAAATAACCATACAAGATAAGTGCAATGAGCAAATGCACAAGGCCAGACAACTCAGGCTCGCTTAAATTAGTTGAATTATTGGTATTGTCAAAAGGTTGCAAATACTACCATTTTGACATGTCGAATTTTATATTTAATTCAAAATCAATGGACACATAATATCAAGAGAAGGAGGCTAAAAAAAAAGGAGGCTGAAAAATAATTCACATGGTCCATCCTGTGTTTCTTTACCAATTTTGAAGAGTGTATAAAGAAATTGAGGGGCAATTCAGTCATTTTGTTGTCTTATCCAAGGCTTATTAAACATGATATTAGTAATTCCTAGGTATCCTTGGTATTAGATAAGACCACATATGGTGTATTAAGTTATCCATGTAGTAGGTGGGTTTGAGTTGAATTGTGCTACCAAACATTGTATTGGATGGATTAAATCTTAATCCAAGGACTATCTTAATTAATACATCCTACCAAACGACTTCTAAGTGTATAGACTAGCTTAAAATTTATACTATTTTGAGATCTAAAATCAAGGTAAAAAGGGTTGCAGCCTTAATTTCAAGATAAACGATTTAGTAATTAGCTTACGAATATGATTTTTCTTTACGTCTTCCTCATGGTTCAAAGGATCTAGTCCTACTTGAAAATATATTACCATTTGTTATCATCTCTTTGATTTTTAGACTTTTAAAAAAAAATTCGAGACAATGGGTATTCATGTGTACATATCAATAAATGGGTAGCAAACTATTTTTGCGGGTTTCTTTCTTTAAATGACTCTCTTCTTGGTTCCTCTTTTGATACATGATTAGCTACCTTAAATTTTTAAAGCTAATTTGCAAGATCATGGTAGATAGTTAAACTTTAGAGTTAATATATGTGTTCAACCATGAGTTCATGGTTTAAGATATGATTTTAGCTAAGTGCTCGCCTATTCAAACCATAGATAATTTAGGATTATTTGTACCCTCTAATCTCTCCAAGTTTGTACCTTATTTGTTTTCCAAAATGTGAATTGGTTGTATTGAAAAGAATCATCATGTGCAATGAATCTCTATGTTAAATTTGAGTACAATTTCTTATGATAAATATATATTTCCATAGCTATTATTTGAGTCTGCTCACTGTTTTAAACATTGTTTGATCACTTAAATTACAATCTAATCTTTTATCTATTTTATTCCATCTACACTCGGAAGCTGGAGTTCTATTTTGGAACTCGTTATTGACCCAAAATATTGGGTCAACAGCTATTAGGACTATCGTAGCATTCAAGGTCTAAATCATCGGAAGCTTGTTCCTCCAATAGTTACTTTTTTATTCACATTTATTTAACTAACTTTGTATTACTCCGAATATGTGTTTTGTGTAGCTTTGATAAAAATTTGATATATTTATTTGGTCTAAAATAGTCTAGAGTTCATTTCATTCGATCGATCTCTTGTTCATCTGACACTTATAAATATAAAATAATGACATGTTGTTTAACCATTTATTTATACTCATAAAGCAAACCCTTTTTTTTTTAATATAAAAAAGCTAAATTTGATGTAAGTATAAGTTTAAAATATATGTATAGGTTTATACACCTCTTTAGGACTAGCTATAGCCTTGGTTTTTTTGTCATTTTAATTGGAATTTTAAAAAAGGGGTAATAATTCTAAACTAGAAAGTGTCGCAAGTAACTCACCCATTAAATTTCATCTTTTATTTAACTTGATATGACAATTTTAAATATATTTTATAATTCATCTTTCTAATATTTATATTTGAGATTTCAGATTTTTGAAAAGAAAAACAAAAGGTATATTTATTGTACATGTGTTACTATCATAAGGTATTTATACTTTATTTATTTCTGCCTTCTTTTCTAACTTTAATCATACATACACATTATTTTCACCACATTCACTTTCTCATTTATTTTTATTTATTTAGGAATTACATAGAATTACAGGGAAAAAAAATGAATAAAATTTCACACATTTACTTCTACTATACACATGTCTATTTTACATTATAATAAATAGGCTAATTAAATCTCACCCACTTTCAACAATCTTTTTACTTAATGAGCATAATGTCAAGTGAGAGCCTAAAACTTTCATATATATTTTAATACTTACATACATTGTTATCAAGCAAAAAATAAATGTTACTATTAATGCACCATTTTTTGGGGGTGCGGACTGTTGGGTATGTAGCAAGAGTTAATGGGAAATGAAGGGAAGATGAAAGAGGAACTTGAAAAAGTTAGGAACTTGGAAAGTTGAGAACTTGAAAAGTCCTCTTATGCTTTATTGAAAAGACATTTGTCCCTCATCGGTGGTGGAAAGAAAAATAGGAGAGTTTAAATATAGAAACACTCCTATTAATTGTTAAAAGGGTTGGAAAGAGGGACCCCCCTCGCGCCGTCATCGTCGTCGCTCGCTCGGCTTCGGATTTGGATTCGGATTTGGAAAAATGATCAATCAAGAGATTATTTTTTGGATAAAGTTTGTTTTTAATTATTTTAGTTAATTAATTATTTAATTAAATTAAATGGCCAACGTTTTAATTAGTTAATTAACCAATTCAATTAATTAGTTAATTGGCCCGACCCGACTCGGATCCACGCGCGACCCGTTTTATTTAAATCTTTCCCGTTTTATTTGAATTTCCCGCCTGACTGTTCTGAAAGGGTTGCAACTTTCAGAAACAACCATGACCATTTGAAAGGTTGCAAATTTTCATGAATGGTCGTGTGGATTCTGAAAGGATTGCAACCTTTCGGAACCAGTTCCTCTTGCCTATATATACATTGATTCCTCAGACTTATTCCTTACGAATTTTTCTGATTTCTTCTTCTTCTTCTGCACAAAATTTCTTCGTGTACTTTACTGTTGTTGAGTGGTTCGCTGACACCAGAGTTTTGGGTATCAGTGTATAAATGTTTACTATCATTTGAACCATATATTGTATAACAAATTTATTATAAGGACGGATAACACACAAGTAAAATGGTGGCTAACAAGAAAAATACAAGATTCAGTAACTACAAAAGAAATGAGAAGATGGTATTAAATATATTAAATTTTACATTCACTATTGAAGTAATAAAAACTGACAAGAATGTTATTGCAGATTACTTATCAAGACAAAGCTACTCAAACTTAGAAAGAAAATACAATTGAAGAGATTCTCAAAGTCATTACTACACTTTGTATCAAAGTGGACAGTATGGACAATAAGATACAAAAGTTAAAGACTAATGAAGATAATCTGAACTCTAAAGCTAGTACAAGTCAGCAGCATGACTATAAAAATGCGGAGCTAAGTCGATCGGAAGACTTTAAAAATCCAGAGCTAAGAGGTGACGTTGGGAAACACCTTAAAACCCATAATGATTGTCTAAATATAGCTGCAGGTACAAGAAGACCAGTTATTGAAAAACAACGAAATGCAAATCTAAATCAGTTATTTGAAAAGCCATTTACACAAAAACCAAAAAATCCATTAACCATAGAACCACAAACTTCACCGTATGCAAATAGCCTACAACATGAGAAAAAGGTATATAACCACATCACAAGGACATACCTCGAAAATATATACAAAATATAGAGTTACCTAAACCTCAATCCCAGATCTACCACTACAAAAGATCCAAACCAAGACTATATAACCCAGAAATTACAAGGATACAATAAACTAATTGCACAGCCAAAACCCAATGCTAACCTAGTTAAAACATGTTATAATTATGGATTAATAAGTACTGCATATACTTATGATGGAGAAGAACTAAGTGGCATACCAGAATTATACAAAGCATTTATTATATACAAAAGAGTGACCAAAGGAAATTTATTTTATGTGAAATTCTATACGACAATAGCAGAGATATTACATGAGGACATAAAACCTCCTATTCAAGTTGTAAAGATAGGCCTGACCAAAGATATGATAATATCGGAAGATATTGGAGAACAACCAGAAATATAAAAAATTGAGATACCTTATTTCTATGCCAATAAAAGAATAATGGGTATATCAACTATAATACAAGAACTAGCCAACAATTATTTGAATGAAAATGCTATATGGAGCTACTATTCCAGAGATCAATTAATGATTTATGCTAATTCAAGGGAGCTAAGAAAGTCAGATATGGATGAAGTCCAGAAATAGATTTTATCATTATTAAAGCCAGAAGAAAGACCTACAACAAGAGCATTAAAGGCAGGATTTATTTCATCAGAACTATTAACTAGATACTGTAAACTAATTTGACACAAATATCCTGATCATATATATTCAAAATGCAACGGAGAAGATAATGTAATTCCCGATGTCCAGCTGGAATGATAAAATAAAAGAAGATAGAGACGGAAGACAAAGAGATAAGATAGGAAGAAGAAGACAAAGAAGAAGAAAACAAAAAGATAAAAGAAGGTAGACACGTGATCTTCACATGAACGAAAGAAAATAAAAAGACAAAGAAGATAAGAAGAAGAAAACAAAAGATATGTAAAATGGCATTATTATGTGCATTATTATGTAAAGAAAGTTAAAGTGTGCAGTAGACACATTATTGTAAAAAATAAGTATGTAAAAAAGTCGTAGTATACAGTAGACATATAAAAAGTCGTAAAGTGTACAGTAGACGCATTATTATAAGAAATAGGATAGGATTAGAATTGTCTATATAAAGGAATGTACATGTAACATAATGGGCAAGCCTTCAATAAACGAAGCAAGCTTCCATAATAATACTCTCTCAAATATTTAAATATTCATACTTAAAAGATAATGGAGCAACCCTCAGATACCATAGACAAGCAAAAGGCAAAGGTATATTGTTCAACAAATATGCAGAACTAATTTCATATATTCCTGAATATCATATTTATGATTGAATAAATTTATGCTAGTTATTATGTATTAGAATTATTTGACTCATGATTTCTAGTTTATTAGCACATTGGAAACAGGGAGAAAACTTCTATACTATGTCATCCTAATGTTGAAAGCGGTAGGCAAGGAAAGTCGTTTAGGGGAGTAAACAAAGTTGAGGCGCTGATAAGAAGGAAGTATCCGCTAAAGTACGATGCTAGTAGTGACAGGAGAACAAGATAAACAGATAATCTATTTCATAATGATCTAATATGAATTTAATCAATTATGGATATGATAGGAAGGAATAATTGAAAATAAAAAACCTGCATAACAACGAATATGACTACATACATGCATGATAAAATGATAAAATCCTATGAAACTTTAATCTTATATATACTTAAAGGTATAGAGATAATTGAATTAAGAAGAATCATATGGGAAAAAATATTTAATGATGACGAATCAAAAGATATATTACACCAACAATGGTATGAAATAGACCTACATGATCTAGACCTCGAGAGAACGGAATTATATGACTTAGAAATAGATTCAGATTAAAATGAACTACGAATATTTACAATATTGGACAGAAGCTATGGAAAATATAAAATTGCTAGAACAATTAATGGAGAATAATTTAAATATGTACCTAAGAACCCAAGATATGTTATATCTAGAGTACATCATAAATAATATTAAAGAAATAATAAGATTAAAACCTCTAGTAAAAGAATATTATAATAAAATCCTTACTGAAAATTAATATAAGAACAATGAAGTCCGCACCCCCGAAAAATGGTAACATTAAACTTAGATTGTCACCTATTTTCTTATATCTTCTTCCTAAATTAGAAAATATTATCTTTATTTTTAGTCCGTCATAGTTTTCATATGATACTATTAATGCTTTACATATTTTAAAACAGATGTTCATAAACATATAATACATTACATGGGTATATTTTAAACATATGTCTCATGTACCTTGTGTATTTCTCTTCATAAAGTTAAATAAAGTTATTTTCTTGGACATCAATTTTAGCAAATAAGAAGCAAATACTTTTTTCTAAATTGAGTTGAAGGACTATCCTCGAATAGGTTCTGAGGGATGCTTAACACCTTTCCATCAAGTAACCAAAGCCCTTACTCAGAATCTCACTGGTTTCTCAAATTAAAACAGAGTTTACATTTACATATAAAAAATGGTTTTCCTAATATTTTCCTTAAAATTTAGGTGGCGACTCTAAAACAAACAAAAAATAATTTTTTTCCAAAATCAGAGTGTCAGCCATATTATGTTGTGAACTGTTTCGGCTAGTTCGAAATAGGGGTGTGAAACGTATTGTTATTTCAATTTTGTGTGATTGCATTGTAGTTGATAATTGCAAACAAAAACCCCCATCTGACATTTGTGTCACCCCTTTTGATTTGTTTCATGTCTTTTTCGATAATTTATATTCCTATAACTAGTTAGATCACGTTTGTACTTCTTAATTGAATTTAAACACGTATTGCTCCCTATGGGTTCGATCCCAACTCATTTGTTGGGTTTTATACTGTTTAACGATCGTTTGCACCTAGAATTGGATGAGGTGTGCTTGAAACGTTAATCAGGCGCTGACGTAGTGCTTATGTGGCAGCAAGTGTAATACACTACATGTTGTGAGAATGGTGTTACACGTCTCAGGGTGGTATTGAATTCAGTTTTAAATAGTAAAGGTGTGTAATAGGTCGTCATAATAGTTTAAGCGTGTATTGACTTTTCAGTACAAGTTTAGGGAGGATTTATGCTTTTTCCCTTTGTCAAAATGGACAAGTAAAAACGGACTAGTAAAAAAGAAAATTGGACGAGTAATTAGGGACAAAGGAAATAATTATTACGTTAATATGTATGACTTTGAAATTACTTAAAGTTATAGCTATTAAATATTTACTTATTTATTATAAGATATAAATATAAGAACTCGTAATTTTAAGTACTTTAAAATTGACTAAACTTTTCATTCTTAAATTTTTTTTCTAGTTTGAACTATATTTAAGTCTTAAAAACTAATTTTATCTTTCTAATATTTTATAGTTTGAAATAAACTTTTATACAAAAAGAAAAAGAGAAAATTGTATAAAATAACAAACTATTAATTCAAATTAAATGCTATAACCACAGTTTGATTTAATTGTAACCTGTAGCAAATTGTTGCCATTTCGCCTCTCTTCCTGAATTTCTCACTTGCCACTCTCGTTTCTCGCTAGGCAGTCTCTCCTCGCCTCTCTCACTTAATACAAACACAAATGTATAAAATGTGTTTGTGTTTGTATATAATGAGAGAAAATTGTATATATACATATCTTTTCGTTCCCCTCTCTCCCCTCTCCCAGATCGCTCACCACTCTCCCAGATCTTGCTCGCCTCTCTCACTTTATACGAACACAAATGTATAAATTGTGTTTGTGTTTGTATAAAGCGAGAGAAAATTGTATATACAAATACAACTACATATATTTTCGTCCTATACACTTATGATTATACAAATACAGATCTTCCCCTGCCCAGTTTTCTTTTATCTTTCTCTCTTTCTCGCTTTATACAAACACAGATTATACAATTGATTCTTTTGTATATGTATACTGAAACAAATTATACGATTGCTTCTTTTGTATATGTATAGCGAAATATACATATTAATAGCCAAATAAACATAAAATTTGATATGAAGCGCAATTTTACAAAATATAACTATAGCATACAAATATGATTTTTATGTTTGTTATATGTGAAAGTTGCTCAAAAAAAATTATTAATTCCGAAATTAAAGACAATTCAATTGTATTTAGAGTTAAACATTAGTATAATCCTAGGTAAATAAGAAAAAGGTTCATAAAAGTATCTCTAAAACTTTATACGTTAAAAAAAAAAAAAAAAAGTAAAATACAGTAAACAAATTTCTCTAGGATTATGCGAATTTTTTTATGGTGGAAGAGGCACAAGTATGATATGGCATGTGAGGATTATTTTTGAATAAAACATATGTGGGACCTACCCCTTTCATTGTCTCTCTCCTACGTTTTACCCTTCAATCTTCCATTTTTTCCTTTATCTCCTTTCACCTTTTTTTTTTTTTCTTATTATCCGTTTAATTTTGCTGATAAATTTTTTTCAATTGCAACTTTTATCTACCCATTTTTTTAATATTATTTATATATTTATCTTCTCATTTTGATAATTGGTAATTTTTAAAAAGTAAAAATTATTTTATCAGGAATATGAGAATAAAAAATGAAAGAGAAAATTACAAAATGAATGATAAAATTTTCACCAACGAGATTAACGTTTAAATAGTTAATCAACTAAGTTATTAAAATTCTCCATTCGTACATTTATATACGTTTGATTGGTTATTTTCTTACTAATAAAATCAAATTGTTTATGAATTTTTATAATATTATAAACAACAATTCATCTATTTTAATCATTTTTGATTCGTTAGAATATATATATATATTCCGTTTTTTCTGTCGTTCCGGTTGATAGTTTTTTTTATATAATTATTTATATAAAGTGAAATAGATATAATTGTAAAAAATAGTGTGCTATTTACATCATATTTCATAAAAATTTAACTAAATTGATTGTAGTGTGCTTCAAATCAAACTCAAAAAATTGAGAGAATCGAAAAGCTTATTTTATTGATTTGCTATGTTTTATACTTTATTAATATAAGAAAAATTGATAAATAATTTGATTTGCTAAGTGAAAAACTTGATCAATCAAACATATATCCATATATCAAATGAGAGATTTTAATAGCTTAGTTGATTGACTATCTAGACATTTATCTCGTAAGTGAAAATTTGATTATCCACTAAAAAATTTCGGAAAAATCAGTTTGGCTAGAAAATTTGGCCAAAATGGTATTTTACATATGTTATTTTACCTTTTTGAACATTTTTACCTTGTTAACTTTAATACATTTTAATTAAAAATGGAAAAAAGATCAGTTTATTTTAAAATAAAAAAGATATTATAGTCTTTAATTTCTGACCAAATTCTAGCTAAATTTTCTGGTCATTTAGCATTACTCATAATTTCCTCCTTCATTTTTCCTTTCTCATATTTTTTATATAACAAAAAAAATATATACATACAAATTATCAAATAAAATAAATAAATATGTAAACAATAAAATTAATTGGATGAATGAAATTCACAATTCAAAAAAATATATCAAGAAATTGAATGAAGAACTTAGAAAAATCAAAAATCAAAAATAAAAAAGGTGAAAGGAAAGAAAGGAAAAAAAAGGAGGGTTGAGGGGTAAAAAGTAGGAGAGACAATGAAAGAGGTAGGTCCCACACATTTTTTATTCAAAATAATTCCTCACATATCATGTCAAACTTGTGCCTGTCCACCATAAAAAATTTCTGATTATGCAACCTTTTAAAGAAATTTTTAGAATTTACTGTCTACCTTTTTCATTTAATTCTAACGTGAGTTAAGTTCCTAATATTAGGACTATAAGAATTTATTGTCTACCTTTTTCATTTAATTCTAACGTGAATTGCCAAATTAAATTAAGCAAATGACGAATATTAAATCAATATATTATTACAGAAACAAAAGTATTTAAAAAAAAGGGACTCACGAGTCACGGTAATAGAAATTAAGCAAAAAAATAGAAGTATTTTAAGCGAAACAATAACAGAAGTTAGATTTGTGTTAGGATACAATTTATATGTGATTCCTACGGAAGTTTTAAGAGAAAAGGATTCCTACTGCACTTTTTTACTTTTCAAAAAATATATTAAAATAAAGAGAGTCTTTAGTTAAAATAACATTTTTACTGAGGTTAATCTTCTAGTATTGGTAGGATAATATGTATCCTGCGATGAACTTAGTTCTAATAGAAATATGCTCTATTTAGCGCTAATACAAAATCACTTTTATAACCCATTAGTAAAAAGTTTTACTTCACTTGTTTAAAAATAAACAAATGATATTTGAGCTTTACCTTAAACGAAAAGTATAAAGTAAAAGTAGAATATATTATGGTGCATTGAAAGCAAAAGTGGTAATTCAATTAAGGTGAATTTGGATAAAGATATAGAGAGTACTCCGTATTTACGAGAGGGAAAACGCAGGTTGCGCTTGTTTGAAGTAGTATTTGAATATAGAAGAGAAACGTGTCAATGCATCCTACAATTTAGGCAAATCAGATTACTTATAATTCAAAAGTTTTTCAATCTCATATATATATACATCAACATCAAGATCAAGAGAGTAGTAAAGAAAACAGTATATGATTTGGATTTATTTTTGTTAGAGAGATTAGATCTAAATCAGAGCTGCTCGCTGCTTATAATGGATGAAGATAATAAAATGGAATCTGATCAGCCTCCTAAGAAGACTCCTCTCAATAAGTATGCCCTCGCTTGCGCCCTTTTGGCTTCCACCAACTCCATCCTCTTGGGATATGGTCACTCACTCACTCACTCACTCACTCTTGTTTAATTAATTTATATTTTGTACTAGACATGTTAATTTCAAAATCTAAACAATTATATATGATTATACTGCAGATATTGGAGTGATGAGTGGAGCTGTGTTATTCATAAAAGATAATATGAATATTTCATCTTCTCAAGTCGAAATCTTGGTTGGGTCATTGAATGTTTGTTCTCTAATTGGAGCGCTTGCATCTGGAAAGACTTCAGATATGATTGGTCGAAGATACACAATTATCTTATCAGCAGCAACTTTCTTAATAGGTTCACTTTTGATGGGCTTTGCTCCTTCCTACCCATTCCTTATGGCTGGAAGGGTCGTTGCTGGAATCGGTGTTGGTTATTCTCTCATGATTGCTCCTGTCTATACTGCCGAGGTATCCCCCGCAATGACACGTGGTTTGCTCACATCACTCCCTGAAATCTTCATCACTGTTGGTATTTTACTTGGCTATATTTTCAATTATGCATTAGCTGGTTTACCACACCACATCAACTGGAGGTTAATGCTTGGCCTAGCTGCTCTTCCAGCTATTGCCATTGCCTATGGAGTTTTGCAAATGCCTGAATCACCGCGTTGGCTTATTATGAAAGGCAATATAGAAGAGGCTAAAAGAGTGCTTCGTAAAACTTCAGATAATGATGATGAAGCTGATTTGAGATTAGAAGAAATAATTAAAGCTGCTGGATCAACTACTAATTGGAAAGGTCAGGGGGTTTGGAAAGAACTATTAAGGCCAACTAAGCCACTTCGCCACATTCTTCTAGCTGCTATCGGTATAAATTTCTTCATGCAAGCCTCTGGTAATGATGCAGTGGTATACTACACGCCATCCGTGTTCAATGCTGCAGGAATTCACAACCGTAAAGGACTAATAGCTGTGACCATCATCATGGGGATTGCGAAGACATTTTTTTGCATTGTATCAGCACTTTTCTTGGATAATTTCGGAAGGAGGCCTATGTTGTTGTTGGGTACAATAGGAATGGCTATTTCTCTAGCTGGTCTTGGGTTAGGCTCAATGTATCTACACAATGTCGATTATAAGCCACCATGGGCTATCGCATTGTGTGTTGTTGCAGTATGTGCTGATGTTTCATTCTTCTCAATAGGACTTGGTCCAATAACATGGGTCTATTCATCAGAAATATTTCCTATTAGGTTAAGGGCACAAGGTACGAGCTTGGCGGTTTCAGTGAATCGATTGGTGAGTGGTGCGGTTGCAATGACATTTCTAACCATATCCAACAAGATAACATTTGCAGGAACCTTCTTTCTACTTTGTGGAGTTATGGTAGTAGCAACTATTTTTTTCTACTTTTTCTTGCCTGAAACCAAGGGCAAGAGTCTAGAAGAAATTATGGCAATCTTTGAGGACAAAAAGGAGGAAACGATTGAAAGATAGTAGCTAGGTAGGCTTAACTAGTTCATTTTAAACATGTTTGATTTTGAGATGCACCTATCTTCTTCTTTTTTTCTCTTCTTACTTATCTTCTCAAAAGAAAAGATAGAAACGGTTGCCTACATTATTTTCTCAATGTATTGAAAACAATCTTTCTATCTCACACAATCCAGAAGTAAGGTCTGGATACACTTTATCATTTCCATATCTCATTTTGGAAGCTAATTTAGTATGTTGTTGAGACAACATTTACGTTAACATGATTTTTCTACATATTTGTTGCATTCAAACACACACATCATAAGTGTTTTTGGTTATACAAATAATACAGGAGGTTAAATCTATACCCATATAGACTTATCGAATTATTGTATAATTTGAATTAGTATTTCAACTATTCAGTAAGTAAGAAATAATTTTTGGAAAAATTATATGTTTTACTGCTCGAGAATCAACTAAGAATACCAATAAAATTGTAGTAAGCTGAAGATTGGTTGGTGTAAATCTGATGAGAGAAAAGGTCTGGCGGTTTAACAATCTAGTTGAAATATCTAATCTCGCTTAACCATTCTTCTAATTTTCTAGTTGCAAGTTGATATTAGTTATTGAGCATCATTCTGATAAATCGAAGCTCAACTATTCCTAAACACCTATATTTTTAAATCGAAGCTCAATTATTCCTAACACATATATTTTTTGGTCGTCGATTGGTAGTGAAGTGCATGTATATTTCATAGGTATCAGCTAAGCAAGGCTAACGAGTATATTCCTATCTAGTTTATCGAATTGTTCTCCTTTTTCTATAAAGTTCACAGCTAAGCTCTATTTTTTTCTTATTACGCTTGCAAATTATTTTTTCCGTTCGAGTCCAATTACGAGCCACATATAGTATTCAATAATTGGCCAGATTATCAAATAATTAGGCTCAAGAAAAAGTAAGTAACTCAATAATGGAAAATCTTCATAAGCATGAAAATGCCAAACTACAACCTCCATGTAAATCCTATAATCCTAAAATTGAAAGTTTAGTCACTCAAGATTTGATTACGAAACGAAGAATTCATGGATAACATGTGTTTAATGGAAAAGAAACAAATAATACAAAGAAACCTAGAGAAATATTGTTCTTCTCCCCTTTCTTTGTATACTAGGCGTGATAACCAAAAAATCGTGTTTGTGATGTATTTATAGGGTTCCTGGAACCCCAGAAAGAAAACACTCTTCACTAAAATGACGTGCAAAAATAGTGCACTATGCCCAAATTATACCTCTGAAAAGGTATAAAGTAATTGTTATAAAATATAGAAATCAACTAGGTTCGGGTCAAATTCCACAAAGAATATTGCTCTTTTGCTTGATCAAAATAAATGGTATTTATTTTTAAAAAACAATGCGTAAAGTAAAATTGGAGAAATAATATTTGATAATTGGCCAGAATATCAAATAATTAGGCTCAAGTAAAAGCAAGTACCTTAATAGTGAAAAATCTTGGGAAAAAGGTCTGAAATATATTCGAACTTTAGCCGAAATTATTGTTACGATACCGAAATTTGGAAAGGACCTTTTACCCCAGCCCTATTTAATAGTGTATTTTAATGGTGTATATGTGTCCACGTGGACATCATAAATATTTCATAATTATAAATAGTAACGTGTTCACGTGGCCACATATATACCTTTAAAATATACTATTAAATAGTGCAAGGGGTAAAAGGTCCTCCATAAAGTTTGGTATCGTAACAACAATTTCGGTCAAAGTTAGAGTATTTTTTCAGACCATTTTCCTTTTTTATAAGCATGAATGTCAAACTACAGCCTTCATGTAAATGCCACTATCCTAGAATTAAAGAGTTTAATCACTCATGATTGGAATAAGAAAAAAAATGATTGGAATAAGGAAAAAAAAGAATTCATGAATAAAATATATTCAATGGAAAGGAAGAAATAATACAAAGAAACCTACAAAAGTATTGTTCTTCTCCCCTTTTTTATGCGTACTAGGTGTGATAATCCTGAAAAATCGTGTTTCTAATGTATGTGTAGCATTCCGAAAAAATCTAAGATAAACATACCCTTCATTAAAACGAGGTACGGACACTGTCCACTACTTTTCCTACCGTGTTGTGACAAGCCTTTTTGGCCAGGGACTATTTTGGTGTGATCCCCTTGTTAATCCAGTAGGGTCGCGATGTGGGCCGCTAGCGCCTAGCTTGGTGCATCGCGGTGTATTTGATAATGATCTTCCATGATTTTTGTCAAATTTAATCTTAGCAATTGATCGCAAACCTTCAAACTAATTTGGCGCTTTTGCTTCTACTCAGACTTGGAAGCTTTACGATATTCATTTTTGGCTCAAATCTCCTCATTTTTATCCTACACATTGAAAACAACCAACATAAGCATAATATATGAAATAGTGTTCAAAGTGATGGTAAAAACCCCAACAAAAATAACTTTTAGCAGCAATAAATAGACACATTAATAAAGAGTGTTAAAGTCTTTTCATTAGATTCAATGTCGCTAAAGCCTTTAGGGACATATATAAAGAGTGTTAATTGCCGCTAAAAATACATATTTAGCGGTAATTGCTAATTAATTGCCGCTAAAGCTCATTTTTATGTAGTGTTTTGAGCCTCACATCAACACTCCACATTTATACCCTTGATCGGCCTCGAACAAGCTTTAAAACTTGGGGACTAACTTATCACATAACACTCGCAGAGCTATACAAATCGAACAGGTCTACTCCGGCCAAGAATGCAACAACCACAATAAACAAGCCTTTTTATCCATGCAAGCAATTAAAATCAAAATTCGCAAACGGCCTTTTCAAAACAACCCAACCCTAGGAACAAACTTAATCAGTTTAAACACTTGCAAATACTTTTATCTCCCTTAACTTAGAAGATCAAACATATCTCGTGACAACCATATACCCTAACCATAATAGAGTTACCAATATATAAATCGTAGACATGGGCATATAAATGAAATAATCCACACTAACTCTCACAGAAATTTCACATGCATCATCAATGGTGAATCATAAGCTTCCTTTTAGTGTAATTACTCCACTTATATAAGAAAGTCAATATTTAAGATCAAATATGACTTATAAGATTGTAATGTAGGCTAAGAAATGGATAGAAATAATTTGGTTAAAATAGTGATTATCCTTTAGCGCGCTTTCTCCAACTAATTAATCAATCAAAGTTTTTTCTTCTTTTGGAGGCTATGAAAGGGAGTTAATAGACTGACTACTCTGCATTGTGTGGCTCATCAGTGTCATCCTCTTTCACAACCCGAAACCTCGAGTCATGATGGCACCTATCATAATCCACTAGTAGGTAAGTCAACCCATATCCCAAAAAGACAAGTGACGTATACCGTCAACTTATAGTATTTTTGATGCATCAAACTTAGAGTTTTGCATGAGTCTTAGGCATTTTGTTAGTAAATGTGATGGTACTTTGATTTGATTTTGTAGGAAATGGGTTTTGGAGCAATTGGTATTTGAAGTGTTGAAACAACAGGATTTTTGGTGACACACGAAATCACCTACGAGCCGTCATTCCTTTTACGAGCCATAGGTGGAAGGCATGGGTTGAAGCGCTAAGAAATAAAGCTAAGTGTTGAACGATGGAAGGCAACTAACGATCCGTAGGTGCTACTAGGAGCTATACATGAGGAATCATAGGCAAGTTCAGAAATAAGAAGCTCCAGTCCATGAACGGCGGTTCAACAGGACGGGCTGTGCTTAGACCTATGAGCCGTAGGTCATGCCCGTCGATGGCATCGACTAGAAAATTGACTAACTGCTGAATGACGGAGGCACCTACGAGTCGTCGTTCCTTCAACGAGCCGTAGGTGGCCAACCGTAGGTGACACTACCCAAAACCAGATTTCCTTAGTCTTCCTTTTCCTACTTGGTTTAGGATTTATTTTCTATAAATATTAGTTATAAATTTTGTTTTTGGGTTGTTAGACTTCTTGAGATACTTGTTGTAGCCTTGAAAATTATATTGCAAACGCTTTTGGCATTTAATTCTTGACGTTTGGTCTATGAAATTTGTGTTTGTTCTTCAACTCACGATTCCGAATTTCATCTATTCCAATTGTAAGTTCATGATTTATATTATTAACCCTATTATGAATTGTGATAACTCAAGCACGAATCACTAAATTCACAACTAGGGCTGTGGGAACCATGAGTAATTAACAACGTAAAACTAACAATTAAGTAATTCTAAAATAGTGTTTATGCATGTATTGTTAATCTCTTCGTTTTGAATGCGTTTTAACGGTGCACAACATTAGAACTTGCCTCATTCCTACTTGCCCGACCAAGGAAGTAATGAATAAGAAAGAGATTAAACAACGAAGATTTAGTGTGATAATCCGCTATCTAATTGCCTAACCCAAATTTGGGGTCAAGGTTAAGGGTTAGTAAGGAACACACCCGTGGACCGACCAAGTTGCATGGTGAAATTCCCTACTTGGACGACCAATCACTTAGGAGATACCTAACTTACCGACTTTGCATGTTAAACACTAGGAAAGAGTTATTATTATTAGGGTTACAATGTCAAGAACTTGTGGGGAACACATATGCCCTAGTTTCTACTCATATTGATATTACAAACTGTGAATTCTGCTTACTTGTTACTACAAATCAATCAACAATTATTTTAAGAATCCCCCTTTTTTACAAAAGTACTCTGGCTAAACTTACAATTAACCATAAATTAGTCTTAATCTAGACCATATTCCTCATGGGATTGAACCTAACCTCAGTTAGGTTCTTTATTTAACAATGACCGCTAATACTTCCTTAGGGAGGTGTAATCTGGGCATATCAATTTTTTACTTGTTTAGCACACTTTATCAAATTAATTAATCAATTAAAGTTTTTTCTTCTTTGGAGGCTATGAAAGGGAGTTAATATCTTTACTACTCATCATTGTATGGCTCATCAGTATCATCCTCTTTCACTATCCGAAACCTCGAGTCATGATGGCACCTACCATAATCCATTTGTAGGTAAGTCAACTCATATCCCAAAAGGCCAAGTAGCAGGCATATTGGGTAGAAACAACAAATAATAGGTGATAAAAGAATCAATTTACCAAAGCAATTGAAAATAAGAAAAACAGAGGATATATACAACCAAAATAAGAAATTCAATCTCACGACCTAGTAGATACATGTACAGAGCTACTAAAAAAAGAACCAGTCCCAAAAGTGGACCAAAAATGCAGCCTTATCTCATATACAAAAGACTAGTCAAAAAGTTATAAACATAAGGTGACAAGCTGATCCAGGATGTTATAAGCTCACGCTTTATCTCTAATATCCTCGGAGTAGGCTCGAAATCAACGTTGGCAACTGGTGCTCAGATCTGCATCATAAAAATAGATGAAAAGTATGGTATGAGTACCAAAACAAATGTACCATTAGGCATCATAGGCCGATTGAGCTTGGGAATTAAAGACAATAATGAAAAGCAATAAACAACACCAACTAGAGGTCAAATGAGTGGAATGATAAAGACAATCTAACGGAAAAACACATAAGTCTAGGGATGAATGAAAATGAAAGGTAAGAACTAGCTACAACCTACGCGGATCCCGTAAGTCCATAAGGTACACTAGTGCGCAAGTTAAAAGTAAATAACTCGAACATACCCCCATAAGTTTGATGTATACACAAAGAGTTACAACTATTAAGAATGAGAACCAGTGAATCTAGAATAGGGAGTGCATAACCAGTACCTCGAACCATGGCTAAAACACCTATAGAACCCAATAGAACCGTGCCTCTAAGAATCACTCGACCGGCTAAAAGATAATATTATGCCTGGACCTTGAATCTGCGGCTATGAGAAAGGTATGCTTGGACCTCGAATTTGTTGCTAGACGAGCAATCATGGAAAGATCCCAAAACAAGATTCACCATTATAAGGACCTCATGGATCTAAGTCCACCCTAAAGTTTCCATTGAATCACTCCAAGCTCAAACCAAATCCAATCTCAAGAAGTTGAACTAAGCCCAAAATAAAAATCGAATAACTCCGGGCCATAACATAATATGGAGTTATGGATGAAAGGTCACAAGAGCCGAGTTACCTCCTAGCTAAGGCTTACACTATCAGATCCAAGTCTGCTACATCACACTACAGGGAGTTAAGTCGGCGGACGCGATGTCGGAGAATATCTATGGCCTATCGGCTCTGAAATGCAAGTCTAAGGCAATCACTAGCCTACACCTAGGCTAAGGAAAATAACAAACTATCAATCATTATATCAACAATATTACAAAAAACATAAGCCATGTTAAGATCACACGATTAAAAATAGGCATGCTCGATTCTCTAAGAAAAAACTAAAAATAAGGCTAAGGTATGAATTTTAATAATTAAACATGATCCAACTACAAAATCAACCCAATTCTAGCTAATTAACATGAATTCACATATACAAGCTCAATTTAAAGACCGGTAAGTTGTAGCCTACCTCAATGTTGAGTGTGCAAGCTCTAAAAGCATGATTCTGGAGTTTTTCCCTTCCAAGTGGCCTTCGATTTCTGCCACTCTACCAAAAACCTGATCACAAAATCAATACGAACATTTAGATACCAAAATCAAAACAATTGAGGACGAGCTCAAAATTGAGCCAAAATGGAATTGTGGAACCACGTCGTGAATCCAAAAATTGGCTCCATCAAATGGTTCTATTTGGCTCAAAGGACTTGTTCCCCAAAAACGGGTACAATTTAAGCTTGGAAGGCAAGAAAAATAGGTCATACAAATAGACAACCAAAATTCACCATTGAAGCTCACAACAGAAAAGAAGGGAGGGAACTAACGGGTCAATACGCCTGAAGAAAGGTTTGTAGTTACGATATATTTGTACAAACAATTATTTTACAAAAATTTATCAATAAGTAATATTTTTAACAGAGATAGTAAATCTAGTTATATTAAAAATATATTATTATATAACATGGACTTTATTCAAAAAATATTATTTATTATGATATATTCATCAATTATATTTATTTAACTGCGAACCTATGCAATATCCAAGTACATGCATAATGGGTAAAAAATCATGTGGTGATTGGCACCACCACTTATACGTGGAAGTGGTGGAGAAGGGCAGCATAAGGATTTTATGTGTCCCAACCCAAAGTACACCCTAGACGTGACATGGTGTATAAGACCCCGAGAGGCCCTGCCCAAGCCACTTAGCATGCATCATACAAAATAATAGAATTTAAAGAGTTCAAAAGATAGCATTTCATATAAAAGAGTTTTTGAAACAAAGCGGAAGTCTAACATTTGTCTCAGTAAGCCATCTAATATATCATAATAAAAGTGATTGGGACGTAACCCATACATCACATACAAAGTTTGAAACTGAATGACAAAACGCTATAAAAGTGACATCATCCTCGAAGTATGAGGATTTACCAAGTCTTCAAATCTCTAATGCAATCAACTAGTCACGAACGGAAGGATAAGAATCGTCAAGCCCTACATTAGTGAAACAATGTAGGTACAAATATGCATTAGTACATGGAATGTATTAAGTATGAGGGGAAAGCAACAAAACATGAGATGTGATCATAAAGGAACATAATCGAAAACATGAAATGCATTACCAAGTTAAAACATAGTAAAATTATTTAAGAAGATTCATAAAACATGAACATGGTCAATTCATATTTAAATCATAAAAGTAAGCTTTATAACACATTATAAATCAACTTAGTTCTTTTTGTGGGAAGTTTACCGTTAACTAGCATATAGATCATGCGAGATATAACATGGAATTCAGTGTCTACCCCATACCGAAAAGGATTGTCCTACTTGCCAAGGTAAGTATCATGAACTTCTAGCTTACGTGGATCCATTTGCTAATCTCTATCTAAGACAATCATCCTATGGGGGCACATAGGTATGAGATAAGGAGATTGCTAATAGAAACCGGGCCTCAAGCTAAGGGAGTGCTTCCATCTCAATATCCTTTTAGTGTTAAGCATAAATCCCACAGAATAGTCTTTAATCTTACTCATCTTATTATCCATGGAAAATTACAATTAAGATACTAATCCAAGCTAGAAACATCATAGGATAGCACCTTAGATCATGCGTGAGAAAACCTTTCACCACTCATTATATTTTCATAATAGCTTTTAAGGACCATAGTCATTCACTTCATGCTAGAAATTTCCTACTACTAATGGAAATAGTTTTGAAAGGATGATCTATAATCATTGATGGCATATTTGAATACCATACTAATCAAGATCTAATTTAGGAAAATAGTCTGAAAAGCATTGAGGGAAAATCTAGATGTCATTCATGTTATATGGCCAAGCTTCATAGAACATATAGATACCTTCATCTATAAGCTTACTTGAGTCATAAACATTGCTTTCATACAAACATGCACAGTTTCATAAAACATATTCATAAATTCAAGCTTCTTCATGAATTCATGTAAATTAGGGTTCATAGTCAAAATTCATAGATCAATGCATGGGTTCACATGGACTTGGTTGAAAGCATGTAATTAAGTTCAAATCATCAAAATAAGATCATAATAAAGCAGTTGAATCCATACAAATAGAACTCATAAGGAATTGAGTGAAAATCTAATCAAATCTCAGAAATTGAATTGGAGAGTTAAAGAAATCCCTACATACCTTGGTTGAATCCCTAAGCAATGATGAAGAAATGAGACTTGAACTTAAAGAACCCTAGCTTATTCTTCTTTCTTGATCTAGAGAGAAGATTTTTGGAGAGGATGAATTTGGTTAAGTTTAGGGAATTTAGGAAAATGAATTGAAATTAGTGGTTTTCGGTATTAATGCACTTATATGGGCCTTGAAATAGGGTTTAAAATGATGCATTTTGGGTACCAAACATTGTGGGAAAAGACCTCAATGACCCTAACTTAAAAACTGATGAGGTGACTTAGAAAAGGGGATTCACGATCCGTCTAATGCTTCACGGGCCGTATAGCCAGTTGTAAAGCTTTACTAGCCAGATAAGGCTTCACTAAAATGGGCATAGCTTTTAACTCTAGGCTCGAAATTAGGCAAACTTGGTGGCGTTGGAAAGAGGACTCAAATACCTATAATTTGATAAGTTATGGGCCACCTAATTCATTTTGTGCTAAAAGATATGATCGTTTGAAGTTGACCCAAAAATCCAAAACATGATTAGCCCTTTTCACAGTCCGTGTGAAGCTCCACAGACCATTTAGGCGACCGTGGTCCTTCACAGTAGCTTTGGGGGTTTTGTGCCTCTGTTCAAGGACCACCTCAAGATCCGTGTGACGCTACATGGACCGTCTAGGCGTCCGTGGTCATCTACAGAGGGTGGGTGCAACACCACGAGCAGGGTGACGGGCCGTGGTCCTCTTCACGGCTCGTGGACCCCTCCGTGGTTTTCCATTCTCCCTTGATCAATTCTAATTTAGATTTTTGAGGTGTTACATAATGACATTAACCTTTTTTATTATATTGTCACCATTCTTCACCAAAATTCTAAAATAATAGCAGTTGCCCATTAAATTAAAGTACTATGTGTTGGGCATATATTTATATATAAAGATATGTACAAGCGTTTTCAACAAAAAAGACAAGATCAAGTATGTTGTTAATTCAAAAGTTGTTATGGGTGTTGCAGTGACCATTTAAATAGGAGAGAAAGTTTTGTAATTTATGCTTCAAAAACTAAGATTATGTACCCACGTTTTAGAAGATTTTGGAAGGAAAAATGTTTTGACTCTCTATTCGATCGTTGAAAGAAAAATTGATTATCTACCTCAAGTTATTCAAGCTCATATTCAAGGTATGTTAAGGCAATACTCTCTTTTTTCTATCACACGAATCCTAAATATTTTGAATTATCGAATGAGTCATTTCTACAATTCAGTTGCTAGGAAGACCCTTTATGAAGGGCATTGAGATGTTAGTTGATTTTATTTATTAACTCTATTGTATTGTTATCGTACTTGTAATGTTATGAAAAATATTTGATAGTTAAAGTTATTTTTCATCGAGTTTCATATTCCTTATGAGTTATTTTCTCAAAAGTAAGGCTAAATTGTTGAAGAAGTATCCTATTGTATCTAATTCAGGGGATTGTTAAATTATTCCATCTTATCAAAAACTTTTACAAAATTGTTGTTCAAAAATGATATTAATTCCCAATCTTGAATTCTACTCTTTTGGTTATATACTTGTCTAGCAACCTTGTTCCTAAAAAGGACCACACTACTACCAAATTGGAGTCATTATTAAATCAAGTTAAACATGTTAGTCTCTTTTCTTGAGTTCCTAAATGATTAATTTGCTAAATTGAGATAGCTTTGAGTATATTATGTGTTTTATAGACCTAAATGGTCGTATGAAAGTTAAATAATGTCACGATGAGATTCTTTAAGCACCTTAAGCTCTTTATAAACATCATAAGGTTTAAGTTACCCTTTTAGAGTCAAGTTAAGTTTCCAAGCTTATTTGGAAAACATATGAGGTTCTACAAGACATTTACATGCTATACAAAAGTGGTTACAAGATTATGAGAATAAGAGTATAAATGAGCCAAGATTGGTTAAGTTATTTTTATGGCCTACAATGTGCATTCAAAGTACATATCATGGCATATTATGCATTTACTCGGAGCTATAATATTGTACAGATGGCCACAGGTTGGCAAATATGATACTAATTAGCTACCCGAAATGACCACCATTGCTATCATTTGGTTATACATTTGCAAATATAT
>JAJOOJ010016054.1:0-67897 GCA_029582625.1 Solanum boliviense | reverse complement strand
CGAAAATACTGAAATATTAAGAAATAGTAAATTAGCAAAACAAAAGGGCAATGTTTACATAGTAATAACTATTTTGAAGCAAACTTTCTGACAATCTAAATCACATAAGTAGCATTGATAAATAAAGTCATTTGTTTTATATTGAGCATAAAAATAAAAATCATGGCGATTCTCTAACTCTTGAGAAGTTTAATAATTTTGGAAAAATATATTCAGAAACATATATCTACATCACAGGATCAATTGTTAACAAAAACAACTGAATTTAGACTACAATAGAAATTAAACTAATATAAACTTCAACTGACGTTATTACAAGTCATATGAACTTTTATTCGTCGAAAATACTGAAATATTAAAAAATAGTAAATCAGTAAAACAAAAGGGCAATGTTTATATAGTAATAACTATTTTGAAGCAAACTTCCTAACAATCTAAATCACAGAAGTAGCACTGATAAATCAAGTCATTTTTTTTGTCTTGGGCATCAAAAAAATAAATCGTGACAATTCTCTAACTCTTGAGAAGTTTAATAATTTTGGAAAAAGATATTCAGAAGCATATATCTACATCACAAGAGAAATTGTTAACAAAAACAAATGATTTAGACTACAACAAAAATTAAACTAATACAAACTTCAACTGGCGTTATTACAAGTCATATAAACTTTTCTTTGTTGAAAATACTTAAATATTGAGAAATAGTAAATCAGTAAAACAAAAGGATAATGTTTATATAGTAATAATTATTTTGAAGTAAACTTCCTGAGAATCTAAATCATATAAGTAGCATTGATAAATAAAGTTATTTTTTTTTCTTGAGCATCAAAAAAATAAATCGTGACAATTCTCTAACTCTTGAGAAGTTTAATAATTTTTTAAAAAGATAATCAGAAGCGTATATATCTACATCACAAGAGAAATTGTTAACAAAAACTAAAGTATTTATTCTACACCATGTTAACTTCATATATTGGAACATTACATACTAATGTATATATTAAGCAAAAAAAATAGCTATTATATCATAATAATTGTTTTACTCAAGTACTTGAGGTTAAGGAATATACCTTCTTAGGTTAGAACAATTTACTTCATATGAATAATGGTACCTCATATTCCGCTAAATCTCGAACTCACTCAACGACAATAAATTGCACGAATTTTTTTAAAATGCAAGAAGAAGAAGAGTAGAAGATTTAAAAAAAAATTGTTGTTGAAGAATAAGATGAAACCCCTCTATTTATAGTCAACAAAGGGTAGTATGAACATGTATTTTTTGTGTTTTATTTGAAAAGTCATGACCTTTCCGAGAAGTCACAACTTATTGAAAAAGTCACATCTCTTTGGAAAAGTCACAAATCTTTTGAAAAGTCACAACTCTTTGGAAGAGTCACCAATCATCGAAAAATCACAATCCTTTGGAAAAAGTCACAACTTATCAGAAAAGTCACAACTCATCGAAAAAGTCAAACCTAAGTTAGGAATATTATAGTAATTTAACATTCAAGTTAGGAGTTCATGATTTATATATATATATTTGTTCTTTCAATTTGACCATGACCATGAACTTTTGTTATTTCCTTCTTTCTATTGTTGTTATTATTATTATGTTATTTTTTTTATTGATTTTACTACCATTTTATAGTTGATTAACAATTTATAATGTTATTACGGTATTGTTGCTGCTTTAGTCATATTGTTGTTCAAAGTTACTTATTTATTATCTTGTTCAGACACTATTTGATGCTCATCTTGGTGTAGTACATCACTGTTATTTATTACTAGTGTTATGCTATGTTGACTTGTTCGGTTGGGATCAATTTCGTGTATTTTAATCTTTATTAGATTGTTCTTTATACGTTAAGATTGGCTAATGAAAAAATTTCTCATTCGGTTTTAGAGGCCTCCACATTTTAAAAGTCGGAAATTTAGTCTAAGTTTATATATGTTGTATGTTAGAATTGGCCGATTAAGAAATTACCGTTAATTTTCCAAGCCTCCCATGTTAATAGGACGAATTTTTATTTTTAAGTTATTATTTGGTTTATTTATTTTTATTCATATTTATTTATTACTAACACTTTTACTAAGTGTCTTTATGTCACGACCCAGACCGTCGTGATTGGCACTCACACTAACTCTCTGGTGGGAGAACCATTAATACTAATTAGCTAACCAAAGAACTACACAACTAAATTAAGACTTAAGGCATTTAAAGTTAAGGAAGCAGGTTTAAATGCTAAGGAAAAGAAATATGGAGTTTCCATAAACTCCAAACAAAGTCTAACAACCAAAACAATTGTGGAATAACACCTAGAACCTGAAAGTCAATAAACCAAAACTCTAACAAGAACCATAAGTCTAGGAAGGGGTACAACCCCATACTAGACATAAGACATCTAAAGAACTAGTCTAAGTCTGAAAATGTGGACATAAATAGAAAGAGAGCTCATGGAAGCTCGGAAGAACTGATTCACCCTTGAATTCGAAATGATCACTGATCTTCTAAATGAGGTCTGTCAATAGTCGCCTGAAGATGCCCTGTACTTAACAAATAAAGAGCAAGTACAGTATCAGTACACAACTACAGTGTACTGGTAGGATCACGCGGGTATCCCACTAAGTGCAATATAAGTAAGTAGTTAGAACATCATAACATGCATACACCAAAATATACAATATCAATATCATTTATGATCAACGTACAATTTCACAATTATCAAGATATACAGTTATGTCAAGTCAATGGTCCTCTCATGGAACCCACACCCAAACGGTTAGCATACCGGTACATGGTACCCGATCCAATGTTTATGCTGGAACGTGGCAACTTATCTCAGATTTATGCCGAAACGTGGCAACCGATCCAAGTTAGTATGTCGGAACGCAACACCCAATCCATCCAACAATCCACAATCACAATCACAAAGTCCATTCTCGTAATCATACAATTAAGATTCCTGGCATTCATCATTCATCTATTCTCATTTACAACTACTGTGATCAATAATGCAACATTTGCATACATACATGTATTATAATGAATCAAGAACAAACATACATCATACAACATGAAATCACAACCATCATCTACCTCGAAACAACCTTGAAACCCCTAAGAAACTTGATTCTTCCCTTTTCGAATTCGTTTTGCATGTTCTTGGTCTACAAACAATCAATATAATGCTAGATCAATAAACAAGAATAAATTTCTCGAAATGTAATCAATTCTATCAACCCTAGATTAAACCCATAATCCCAATACCTAAATTAGGGCTTTTCCCACCATCCAAACAGTTTCAAAACCCTTCCCCAACTACAATCACCCAAGAAACTAAGTTCTACGGATCAAAAAATGAATTCGAGGAGTTAAAATTTCCTATACCTTGTCGGGGTATAGAACTTCTCAACTAAGTAGATCCACTAAGCTATGCTTAAAAAGAAATAAGAAATTATCTAAAAAGTATGACCCTTTCTACCCACGTTGGCTACATGGTTTATGAAGACTTTGAGCTATCTGAACTCATTCCCATATCGACGCTCAATACTACTCCCAAAATACAAATTAGCTCATAGGTTTAAAAACATTTCCTCATCCTATACTCTGAGATTATTACTCAAAATATTTCTCTTAAAAGAGATAGTACTCAAAACTCCTCATGAACTCCTTTGAAAATCGATGCTTGGAAAGAGGTGGTCAATAGTGAGATGGATTCAATTTATCTACGAACTCATCCTTTTGGAAAGAGGCGGTCAATAGTGAAATGGATTCAATCTTAAGCAACCATACTTGGGAGTTGGTTGATCTACCTCATGAAAAGAAATATTTGGGTTCAAAATAGATTTCAAAAGAAAAATGAAAGCTAATGGAACAATTGACAAATACAAAGTGAGGCTTGTCGTCAAAGGCTTTAGACAAATCTATTCGGATGCTAATTACACTAGCTGCAGTATATGACCTTGAAATCCATCAAATGGATGTAAAAATTACTCTCGTAAATAGAGAATTGGAGAAAGAAAATTACATGAAACATCCCAAGGAATTCATGGTTCTTGGTAAAGAAAAAAATGTGCAAACACATTAAGTAACTTTATGGACTAAAACAAGCACCCAAATAATGGCATGCAAACTTTGATAAAATGATGTTGGCAAATGAATTTAAGATCAATGAATGTGATAAATATATTTACATTAAAGACAATCCAAACCGAGTGGTCATTGTATGTCTATATGTGGATGATATGATGATAATGAGTAACAATAGTGCTAATATAAATACTATTAAGCATATACTTGCTAGTAAGTTCGATATGATAGATTTGGGAGTTGCTCATTTGATATTGGGAATTAAGATTCATAAAACCCCTCACGGTCTAGCATTGTCTCAATCTTATTATATTTGAAAGGTATTTGGAAAATTCAAGTACTTAAACTTCAAAAGTACAAAAACATCAATTCATGTGAACATTGATCTCACTAAGAACAAGAGTGAATGTCAGTCTCAATTGAATTATGCTAGAGTGTTGGAAAGCTTGATGTACCTCGTGAACTGTATAGGACCAGACATAGCTTGCACTATAATTAAACTAAGTTGATACACAAGTAATTCCAACCAAACTCATGGGATGTTAATGAAATGAGTTTTAGGATACTTAGATGACACTCAAAACTTTGCTTTGCATTACAAAAAGTATCTAAAAGTTGTTGAAGGATATAATGATGCAGATTTGATTACTGGGTCAACTAAAACTAAGTACACGAGTGGATATAATTTTTACATTGGTGGAGGATCAATATCTTGGAAATCATCCAATCAAATTGATGTTCAACGTAATCAACTGACACTATTTCGGTTCAAGTGCCAAACGATCGCGTGTGGTGATATAACCCAACCAAGGGTTGGGATCGTTCCCACAAGGAATGGTTTTGAGAATTAATAGAAAAATAAAATCAAGTTCTAATTAGTCATAGCTATAAACATTATCGAATATAAACATACTAAATCTAAGGGGTGATGCAAGCGTCGGTTATCAATAGGGGTTTGTATTAATTAAAAACTAAAAAGAGCAAAAATATAAGGGAACGAGATATGGAGAAGGGATTCTTGGGATGTGATAGGAATACGGGAAAACTAGATTATCGGGTACATGCTTTTAATAGTAAATTGTTGAGCATTTGTGACTAGGCTAGACTATAGTGGGGGTAAATTCTCTCTCGAGCAACTTGCCCCGAATAAACTCGGTTTCTCTCAAACATCGAGTTGCCGCATTGAGCACAGCCTCCGCCTTAGCCCATTCACTCTCTTGAGCTGAATGTGTGGGAGAAGGACTAGGGTTCACTCTCTCGAGCTGAACCCATGTCAACCCAATACCACCAGCTATCAATTTAGTAGTCTTAGTTTTACGACCTCCCTCTCGAGCAAGTCAAAAACACTAAGATGAAATCGTATTTGCAACTACAATTTCATTAAGTTCATACACAACTACTAAACGAAATCACATTTAAACAAAAAATAAACCATCAACAAGCAAGTCCAAACAGATAATTTAACCCATGTTTACAAAATCACACCCCAAGAATTGGGGTTTTAGCTAGACATGTAAAAGAGATAAAAATTTATACCAATATCAGTTTCCATTAACTGGGTATGAATAATTAAGTCTTAAAACAGGTCAAGAGTGAAGACTCTTCGAGACCCACGTCCAATTTCTTGGAGTTGAAACCATTTGAATATTCAAGGTCTTAGAACAAAGTCTCAAAACCCTCTAAAACCTAAACTCTCTCAAAAACTATAAAAAGTTTGAATAATAGAAGTGATACTAAGCTAGAAATTCACGCATTTTGAGGCATTGGGCGATAGAAGTACTGCTACGCGGAACTACTCGGTGACGCGCCAACTGCTCATTTTCATCGCAGACTTGACCTTCTCCTTCAGGGCGCAGCACACTGGAACAAAAAGCGATCTCCAGGTCGATCGACGACTAGCCAACAGGGATCGGTGATCTTCAGGCCTTCATTTCTTCGTTCTTTTCATCCGTCTTGTTCCTTCTTGCCAAATAGTGTCCATGCTTTGCCTCAAACTCCAAATGCCTGCAACTTAAGGATTTACATCAGATATTGAGACAAAATATGCATTTGAGGACACTAATTCTATTAAAATATAGCCCTAAATGAATTCAATTTGTGGACTCATCAAAAACATGTATATCTTCCTCTACAATGGAGTCTGAGTTCATAGCCTTGGAAATGGCTGACGATCAACCTGAATGGCTCAGCAAATTCTTAGAAAATATTTCATTTTGGCCCAAATTAATGGTCGTTATATGCGTACATTGTGGTAGTCAAGCTGCAATAGTAAGGGCTGGGAGAGTTATGTATAACGGTAAGTCTTGTCACATATGACGAAGACACTAATTTGTTAGATAACTACTCTCTAGTGAAATTATTACAATTGACTACGTAAAGTCAAAGGATAATGTGTCGGATCCACTTACGAAAGACCTAACTAGAGAGAAAGTTGATAGATCATTAAAGGGAATGAGACTATTGCCGATGACAAGTCATTGTGATGGTAACTCTACCTACAAGACTCGAGATCTCAAGACGTAGATTTAAGGAGATCAAACAAATTTATTGATGATAGTTTAACATTGTCAAAATTATTTTATGGTTCATTCTCCTGATGAGATAATGTTCAATAACAAGGATAAAAGCATAAGACTTTTTAATAGTTTATATGTTTGATATAGGGTAAATAAAAATGGTTCTATGGGATAACACATTTAGAAATCACCTATGTAAGTGTGAATTGTAAGCCGCTTCAAGGAGAATCATGTAAGGCCAGTTCTTTTCGCACTTATAAACCAAGAAGTGTTCATGACTGAAATGAACAAAATAATGAGAACCAAAAACAGTTAAATGATTGATTGTGTGACTTATGTTGTCTAGGTATACACTAAAGCTCGATGGTTCAAAGATATAACATCTATCAATTTACTTAGTATATCTGATGTACGTTCACTGTGGAAAGATCAAAGGAAAACCTACTTATATATCCAGATGCAATGAATCCTTACTTACGAATCACACAGTTTTTTATGGATATGTTTTAACAGTAGTCATTCCCCATTCATGTGGGGGGATTTTTGGGTTTTAAAGGTGTCAATGGGAAATGAAGGGTTGTGACTCTCCTGAAGGATTGTGACTTTTTCGAATGGTTGTCCTTTATGAAAGGTTGTGTCTTTTCTAAAGGGTTGTGACTGTTTCGAAAGGTTGTGCCTTTTCCAAAGGGTTGTGACCTTTCTGAGAGGTTTTTCCTTTTCCAAAGGGATGTGATCTCTTCGATAAGGCACAGTTAACACCTTTCCATACCACCCTTTGTTAGCTATAAATAGAGGTATTACTCTTATTATTCTGCATCAAAATTTTCTTTCTTTTTGCATACATTTTCTTATGAACAAAATAGAGTTTGTGTGTGATCTTGTTTCTGACTTTTGTGTTTGTCGAAGTTATTGAAGTTTGAGGTACCACTACTTCTTTAATAGTTTATCCATTTTATCTTGGGAGGAAATTATTCACAACCTCGAGTACAGTAAGGGGGTCAAATTCCTTAAGGACATACAATGAGTTTTGTGGACTCTGTTAGTTTTTTTTTTCATTTTATTGTTTCTGATTTACTATCTGAATCAGGAGTTAACAGTAATCACCTCCTCCAATTCTCCCCTATTTTTATTTTTTTAAAAAGAAAAGTATAATGAGTACTGAAAATTATATAAACGATTCCTCCTTAGCTGTTTTTTTAGAAGACCAATTGTGAGCTTAGGTGGTGATCTAACACAACAACAAAAACACCTATTAACAGTAATAAATATGGAAGCTTCAAGCTAATAAAGTTTAAAACCCTACGTCGTCGCCGCCGTCAATCTGGTGGCAATAGCTACCAAATCGCTAGGTAATGAGCAAATTCAACAGGTGGGTACACAGGAACCACCATTAAAGAATTACGCAGACACTTTACAACAACCATCAGTCAATAAGAACCCCATACCAATGAAACCTATTACCTATCTCTACGGGGAACCAAGAGTGATTTGGGAAGCAGACGAAGTTGAGCAGATAATACAGAATGAAAATTTGCAGTATGCAGTTATTGGGAAATTCTCTTATGGATGGACATACATTCAAGAACTCCGAAAGCTTATCCCAAAACAATGTGAGCTAAAAAGGGAATGCAATATAAGGTTGTTTAGCAATAGGCATATTCTGATTAGAACGACAAATCAGGAGGATTATGTGAACTTACTGTCAAAGCCAGCCTTTTACATAGCACACAGGAATTGGACCTACCCCAGGAGGACTTTGAAGTGGGAACCTTTATTTGATCTGGAGGAAGAAACAACGATGGCAATTGCTTGGATATCTTTTCCATCTCTACCACCAAATTTCTTTGGAAAAGAGTCCATTTTCTCACTAGCAGCAGCGGTTGGAAAACCGCTACAAGTAGCCCTAGCCATGAGGAACCAAACGAGATCTAGTTGTGCACAAGTGAAAGTCGAAGTCGATCTCTTTAGAGAGTTCCCTAAACGAATAAATGTGGAAGTCAAGAAGCAGACATAGGAGATTGTGGAGAAATGGGTGCAAATTAAATACGATCACGTCCCAAAATACTGCAAGAGATGTAGGATTCAAGGACATAACGAACAACAATGTTATATCATTCACTCGGAATTGCACCCGAGCAAAGAGGAGGAGACATCAAATAAAACAGTGGAAAAGGAGAAGGGAAACAAACAATTGAGAAGAGCCATGGGAGAGGACAAAGAAGATAATTAGTACAAGAAACAAAGGAATGGGAGGCACGGGAGAGAAAGGCAACATGACAACAAAAAGCCTGAAAAAGTGTGGACTAAGAAGCCGGAAGGGCAAACAAAAGAAAACAGAAATACCAATCAATTTGCAGCATTGGTAGAATAAGAAGCTGATAACAAAGAAGAGGAAAAAGAGGATCTGGAGGAACAAAAGAAAAATAATGAGAAAAGGGTCTAAACAACAAAAATTTAGGTGAATGATTCATTTACCAACGATAAAACACAGGCAAAGGCAAAGAATAGTTCACAAGTTTGGAATGGCAGCTCATCAAGCAAGGTGAACGCAATTGAATATAAGCCAGAGAAAGGAGATAAACAAGTGGAAGAATAGGGTAGTTCAAACAAAAATAGCAATATGGCTTTTGAAGAAAGAGACAGTGATCAACTACACGAGGACGTAAACGAAGTGACCCCAAACAAGAGCAGTGAAAAGAGGGTGGACATTCCTGACTTACAGGAATTGACAAAGGATCAAATACAACAGAGAAAGGAGAATGAGGAAGATGAAGATCTAGAGGAAAACATGTTAAATGCAACAAGAAATGGAGATATGTCACCAAGACAAATTGATAACATGAAGAGTGGAAAAAAGACAATCCCTCTTCAAGTTAGAACAAGGAGTAGTAAGGATAGACCATACAATAGCGATCAATGGGAAAAATCATTTTCTAGAATATAAGGTCTGTTAACACTCAGAAAGCTTTTGATAGATTAATAGATTTAAACAAAAGACATCAATATTCATTCATAGCTCTGATAGAACCGTTTCAAGGTCCACAAGAGCTAGAACAATATAAAAAAAATTAGGCTTTAATCATTCATTTTGTAATTGTTCCGCGAAGATATGGATCTTTTGGGAAGAGGGATGGAATGTACATATAATAAAGGACTCAAGCCAGCAAGTAACCATGAGCGTCATATGTAACAACGCGGAGTTTATACTGACAGTGGTGTACGCAAGGTGCAACAGTATGGAAAGACTTGAGTTATGGGAGGAAATGGAGGATGTGGCAGAACAAAACCAACAAACCTGGATGGTAGGAGGGGATTTTAATGTAATACTCAATGAAGAAGAAAAACAAGGGGGGTTGCCTTTCATGCAGAGAGAAGCAATGGAGTTTGTGCAGTGCATCAATAGTTGTGGTCTCGAAGAGTTAAAATACTCGGGTAGTAATTTTACATGGTGGAATGGCAGAATTGAGGAGCATTGTATTTTTAAAGGCTAGATAGAGTAAGGGCGAATCAAGAATTTATGGATCTGCTTCCGTCATCTAAGGTCCAGCATCCAATTCGAAGGGGGTCAGATCATGTGCCACTACACGTGATATGTAATACAGAAGAGGAACCAATGGTTAGACCATTCAAGTTCCTGAATTTCTGGACAAAACATCCACATTTTAAGAAATTGTTAGAAGAAAACTGGAAGGTGGATTTTGTGGGGAGCCCGTTTCTGGTCTTCCAAACCAAGATAAAGAAATGTAAAGGGGCATTAGAAAAATGGAGTAAAGAGGTTTTTGGTGATATTTTTCGCAAAATTGCCACACTGGAAGATGTCATAAAAGCTATGGAAGCTCAATTTGAAGTCCAACCTTCTGAGGAAAATAGGGCCAGCCTTAAAAAAACTGAGGCAGATTTAAAAAGATATTGTTATATTGAGGAAGAGTACTGGAAGCAAAAAGCGGGAATAAGGTGGTTCAAGGTTGGAGACAGAAACAAAAAAAAATTCACAATTATGTGAAAGGGAAGAGGAAGAGATTGAGGATACACGAGATACAAACTCCACAAGGTGATACAATCAACAATACAGAGAACATAGGGGCAGAAGTTGTGGTTTTCTTTGAGGAGCAGTTCAAGGAAGACAATGAGAATGAAAATTATGATATGTTTCAGATCATTCCCAAATTGATCACTTAGGAGGAAAACGAAGAGATGACAATGCTTCCTAGTTGTGCGAAGGTTAAGAAAGTGGTGTTTGAACTAAACAAAGATGGTACAAGTGGACCAAATGGCTTCTCATGACACTTTTTCCAGCACTGTTAGGAAATTATTAGTGAGGATGTCACAAACATGGTGAAATTTTTTTTTGTGGACATCAACTGCCTAAATTCGTTACTCATACCAATTTGGTACTTATTCCAAAGAAACAAAAGATCAAAAACTTCGAGGATTTAAGGCCTATTAGTTTGAGCTCCTTTGTGAATAAGATTATATCAAGAGTGGTGCATGAGAGAATGGCAAAGAGGCTACCACGCATAATATCAAGAAATCAATCATGGTTTGTAAAAGGAAGGAGTCTCACAGAGAACGTATTGCTGGCTCAAGAAATTATTAGAGATATCAAGATGAGAAGAAAATAGCACAATGTGGTGGTGAAATTGGATATGGCGAAAGCAAATGAAAGAGTGTCTTGGATCTTTTTAACAAAGGTGCTCGGGAAGTTTGGTTTCTCAAAGATAATAGTGGATATGGTATGGAGGCTAATTTCAAATAATTGGTACTCAGTGCTAGTGAATGGAGTTTCACATGGATATTTTAAGTCGACAAGAGAATTGAAGCAAGGCGACCCCTTATCACCCACATTGTTCATTATAGCTGTTGAGATACTAGCGAGAGGATTAAATAAGCTACACGAAGATGGTAGGTTGTGATGACCCTAAAAATGAACTAGTGAAACTAGAGCCTCACATGTTAGTATATAGTTGGTAATCGTGTATAAAGGGTTAAAAAATGGTGTTATAAGTCAATTTAGTGGTTTTAGAGGTCAAACATCGAGAGACGTCCATGACGTCCGGAAACTAGTCTTTTGGTGCTAGTGTGTTCTAGTGTGTTGTCATTGAAATTGATGTGTCGTTTTGAAGGTGAAATCATAAGGAGGTGGTTCCAATGAGTAGTTGGACATGTGTAGGGGGTAAACGTCTGGGTACGACTCCCCAAGGACCACCCTAAGGGTCCTTGAGGAGGACCCTAAGTTCAACCCCCAAGGCTGCCCCAAATTAAAAGATTCACCAAAAAGTGGTGACCTACGGATGGGGTTCATGCCCCGTAGGTCCATCCACGGTTCGTGGATGGCCTCCGTAGGCCAACACTCAGATTTTTTGGAACTTAACTCCATTTGGCCCCCCACAGTACCAAACCACAGATGTACAGCACGAGGCTATCAATCCATCCACTGTCCGTGGATGGTGGCCGTGGTTTGGCACTTGTGGTTCTTTCATTTAAGTCGGCCATGGTGGGGGTGAATTGGTAAATTCACCACAAGTCTTTTAAAGTGTGGGGTTGGTTGTTTTAAGTTATTTTAGGTATTTTAAATGTATTAAAAGTGTTTTATTCTATTTTTAATTTCAGTATCACAAACCCCAATTTCAAATTACCTTTCTCTCCAAAACAAACTCTCTCTAGAAACTCCATAGAAATTGAAGTCTCCAAGCTTTCAAGGTCCAATTTGTCAAGTTTTCAAGAGGATTTTCGTGGGCATTCAATCAATTAGGTATGATGATCCTTTATCCTTGGTTATTCTTCCTTTCAAGGAGCCCAATCAAAAGGTTTTCGAGATTTTTCAAATACACAAAAATCCTATTTCGAATTCTAAACATGGGTTCTTGCATTAAATGATTTCAAAGGATGATTTATGATGTTATCAATGTTAATTGATGATTTATTGAAGAAAAACTCCATGAACCCATGGATTCCTTGCATTTCTAAATTTGGCTACAATGTGGGTGTATTGATTATGATTCAATGATGTTAGATTCATGTTTGGATTTTTGTAGACTATTGATTTATATCATCTTCTATATCTAATTGTGTAGAATTGTTAGTGAATTGAGTAATTGGGTTCATAGCCTTGAATGGGCATTTTGTGAATTAATCTTCATGATGATTATTGAATTATGTTTAGATTGAATTGTATTATTGGTTTCTATTGTTATCTATACCTATCTTATGGTGAATTGTGGTAGAATTTAGTAATGGTGATTATGGCTTTGGAGAATGGTAAGTTGACCTAACTTCATTGTTAATGTGAAGTTGATTTAGAATTGTGATAGATTGATGTATGATCCACTTATGGTGGATGTATTTACTTATTGAATGTATTGTGATCATGGCCATGAAGGCATTAGATGTTGAATTGAAGTATTATCATGTTATTGTATAAATGGATGGATAATGTGAAGATGGTTATGTGATCTAAGTGGTGGTCTTGTATAGATTGTAAATGTGTGATGATTGATAGTATACTCTCTCTCTTTTAACACTCATGAATGAAGATGATGGAATGTGAAATGCCTTATATTGTACAATGTGATCTCTTGACTTGGTAGACTTAAGTGCCTCTTCTTGATAAATGAAAAGCTTTGTTGAATATGAATCGATAGGCTATGTCATTCCTATCATATATGAGTAATGATTGTGTATTGAATTGATAGGTTTTAAGCATTCTTTTCATAAATGATCTAATGTAATGAAGCCTCTAGAATCGATAGGGTAGTGGCATTCCTTTCATGAGTATAAGAATGTAATGAGGGATCATGAATCGATAGGCTAGTTGCATTCCTTTCATGTAAACCCTAGAGCTATCCTTGAATGTACCATGGATCGATAGGCTTATAACATTCCTTCCTTGGTAATGATGTATCATGGGTCGATAGGCTATGGCATTCCTCCCTAATACCCTAATGTAATGTGAATGAAATAATCTATGGGAATGTAGGCTAAGCACCGAGTGAATATGGTTAGATGGAAACTCTCCCAATATTAGGCTAGAGTTCCAATGAACATCTTCCTATCCCATAACTATGTGCCCGCATAGGATATTGGCCAGTGGATCCAATGTGGATCCATGCTAATACTACCGGTCTTCCTTCGGTAAGGAGACCACCTCTTTCGGTGTGGGGGTAGAACACCGGATTCCATGTCTAGCTTGCATGGTCTATGTCGGTTAATGCTTATTCTCATCATGTGGGATGTGCACTCTAGTTACCTGATAGGTTCTACAACGTGTAGGTAGTATGGGATGCTATCTACACATGGCACGAGTAGGCTTTGAAGGTACTAAAGTGAGTTCCCTAAGTCTATATGACTAAAGTGCGAAGTTCTCTAAATGCTTGAATGTGTCCTTAATGACCTAATGAAGAATGTTGACTTATTGTCTAAAAGAAATGATGAATGCGTAGCTTATATTGATGAAATGAGTACTTAACATGTTATGATGAAATAGAAAGGTTCTTGTCTTTTGTAGCCTTGAGGAATACCTAGGTGTGGTATGAAGAGGTTGTATGGGCGGCCACTTCATGTCTTACTTAGGTGGGTCTTAGGGTAACTTTAGATAGAGGTCCTAGGTGGGTCAAATGACGTTCTTGATGAATATACTTATGTGTTGTATGTTGGTACTAGTTGAGCATGTTTACTTAAAATGTGAAGCATGATGAATGGTAAGTTCACTTTTGGTGATCTTAAGGTGATGCCTTAGTGTGGGTAGTGGTATGGGACGCTATCTATACATTGCACAAGGTGTTGCCTAAGGGTTACTTGAGGTGAAAGACTAGAGGTAAAGGAAATGGGTTTTATGTGTTGAACATGTCTATATTGTGATAAAGGACTTGATTGTATGTTGGTTTTGTTGATTATTATGCCTCTACTATCATGTTTATGAAGCTTTATCAAAAATGGCATACTAGCATGACTTTCAAACAAATGTCCCTTTTAAAGCATGTTTTTGTATGGTCATCATACTTAGTACATTTTTTTGTGTTAATCCATATTTCTTCTATTTTCTACAAGTGTAGGTTGTGGTAACTAGGAGGATCTCTAGCTTTGGAGTTTGCTTGGATTGCTATCTTCCAAGTCTTGGTATGTCCTCATATGTTCGAGGACACATGTTTTAGAAGTTTCTTAGTTCATGTAATAGACTATTAGCTTCCACTTCGATTGTAAAGGGGCGTGTCCCTATTATGTTTTGAGACTTGTGTCTAAGATGGTCATGTGAGACTTAGTCTTCCGCTTGCGCATAAAGATTTTAAATGTTGATGACTTTTGAGTATTATGAGTTTTAAATAACAAGTTTTAATTCATTACGATTTTTATTACCTATGTGATGAATGAATGCTATGAAGCTTGTATTAGACCTCCGAGAGGTCGAGTACGCCATGTTACGACTAGGGGATGCTCTAGGGTCGTGACATAGGTATAGAGGATATGGGATGCCAAAATGGAGTTCGGAGATCAACCATCTATCCTATGCGGATGATACCTCTTGTTTGGATTAGCTGATAGATATTCCGTCAGAAGAATGATGGGGTGCTAATGAAGTTTGAAGAGGTGTCCGGTCAGTTAATAAACAAGGACAAAAGCTTCTTCTACTTGCATGAAGAAACACCTTTGGTAGTAGGGATTAAATTGAGAAAACTCACAGGTATAAAAATGGGTAGTTTTCCATTCACATATCTAGGATGTCCAGTATATTATGGGAAGAAGAATAATTCATTGTATGAAGACAGCTTGAGAAAGATTTCAAAGAAATTAATGTACTGGCAGAATAAACTATTATCCTTTGGTGGTAGATATATTTTGATAGCCCACATACTGCAGTCTATGCCTATATATCTTCTATCAGCCATTAACCCAACAAAAGGAGCCATAGATCAAATGCATCGTATGTTTACAAAATTTTACTGGAGTGGACCTGGCCGAGAAAGGAAGAAGCATTGGGTTGCGTGGGAAGATATGTGCTTCCCAAGGATAGAGGGTGGAGTGGGTTTTAGATCCCTACATGATATCACAAAGGTATTATTTAGCAAGTTATGGTGGAGGTTCAGAGTAGCAACAAACTCTCTGTGGAGCACATTCACGTGGAATAAATACTGTAGGAAACATCATCCAGCTATTGCAGGGGCAGGAGGTGCTTCCCATGTATGGAAAAAGATGGTGGAAGTCAGAGATGAAGTAGAACAGGAAATTGGGTGGAAAATTAAATCAGGAAGTTCCAACTTTTGGTATGACAATTGGACCAAAAAAGGAACATCATACACTACTGAGGACGTCAAAGAGGAGGAGGAAGAGATCGAAGTAAAGAGTTGTATTAGAAATGGAGAGTGGGATAAAGAAAAGCTACTTGGCCTAGTGTCTGATGAGATGACAGATTATATAACCCAGAACATAAAATCGAAATTGGTACAAGAAGATAATGATCAACCATAGTGGATGCCAAGTAACAATGGAGCATTTAATGTCAAAACGGCTTTTGAAATAGTGAGGAGAAGACAGCCACAACAAGATTGGTTGGAAAACATTTGGCAGAAAGAGATTCCTTTCAAAATAATGTTTCTCCTATGGAGGGTATGGAAAGGAAGGATTGCTACTGAGGATAATCTAAGGAAGATGAGGATTTCGATGGCATCAAGGTGCTACTGCTGTGAGATCTATTCACAAGAGACTATGTCTCATCTTTTTCTAACAACTCCATTAGCCCAAAGGCTATGGAATTATTTTGCTGCTTGTGCAGGGATCATCATTATTGCAGCAACATTGCAACAGGTGACAAACATATGGTGGAATGAACCACGCCCAACAAAGCTACGATATATATATAGGGCAATACCACATTTACTGATGTGGGAACTTTGGAAGAGGCAAAACAATAGAAGGCATAGAAAAGAAGTAGGCTACGAACACATGGTGCAACAGGTTTCACTGGCTGTACAACGACTAGTGAAAATAAAATACCCATGGATCATATTGCCAAACGAATGGGAAGCTATAATAGAGAAGATGTGAAATTATAAGCCTGTGATACATTGGAAGGCAGTAAGGTGGGAACTACCGGAGCTAGGATGGATAAAATGCAACACGGACGGCGCTAGTAGGGGAAACTCAGGGGAAAGTTCATACGCCTTTTGCATCAGAAATAGAAGTGGGGACTTAATAAATGCAGAAGTTGGATGTATGGGAATTACAACGAATATGGAGGCGGAAACGACTGCAGTACTAATGGCATTAAGAAAGTGCAAGGAACTAAATTTACAAAATATAATTCTAGAAACTGACTCGCTCAGTTTAAGAAATGTTGTTTTGGAAAAATGGAAGATTCCTTGGAAGCTCACGGATCAGATAGAGGAAATAAAACAGCACATAAGGGCTACACAATGTAAAATGAAGCACATTTTCAGAGAGGCAAATCAGGTGGCAGACGACCTAGCCAACATCACATTGGATCAACAAATCCCAATTAAAGCGAGCTACCCAAGAAATGCAGGATTTTAATAAATACAGACAAAGCACAGCTTGCAACATTGAGAATCAAAGCAAGGACGATAAACAACATTGGATATTAATGCAGAGGGAGTATTACAGCACATTCTTGTCTCACATTAAGGAAATTTATAGAGAAAGTGTTAGCCAAGCACAGGGCATCAAAAATGTGAGAAGATTAAAGCTACCTAGCCTACGCTATGTCGGCTTAAAAATAGGAGTCACCAGCAAAAGTCGAGGGCCAAAGAGTCGGATACGGAAAGCATCTACCAGACACCACTACCACTACACCACAAAGGAAGGACAAGGTCAGAAGAATACACAGAATAGAGGGGCAAGAGTTACGGCTTCTTACCTTTGGGAGCTGATTTCTATCTCAATGGAAGATACATCGCCCATCAGAAGTTTCACAAACCACAGGAAAAGGGAACGGAAGGTGGAGTTCACAAACACTCTAAAAGGAGATATGGATGCAGAAATGTAGGAGACTGTTAGCTTTAGGAAACCTTACCTGAGGAGCTTTAATTAATAAGTCACTTTGGGCTGGGCCAAGTGTTCTATTTGTTAAGTTTTTTTTTGTCACATTTGTGGCCTGATTTGTACAGATTCAGTAAGCAATAAAATGGCCATAGCCACTATTAAACATCAACAAAGAGTCCTAAATTCTTTACTAGAAATGGTTAATTGTCATTGTAATCAATGTTGTTATAGGCTTTATTAACATTTATAAATATAATGTAATTGTCTCTAAAAGAACATATTTAGCGAAAATTAAGCTTTTATCGTTAATTAATTATCGCTAAAAATTATTTTTAAGTAATGTAATACTAGGTATTGTTATGATGTCTTAAAAAAAAAATTAATATATTATTAGTCAATGATGCCTAATAGCTAGTTTTAATGCAAATCGTCGTACTATATTAGACCCTCGTTTTTTTTTCCTTTTAAGCTTACAAGATAAAATGTGTTAGGCATTACATGTATAGGAATTGAGGTGGTAAGATTATATCACTTTCTTAGTTTCTTTCATATATTAACATTTTGGAATCTAATATAACTATAGTGGTTGTTGTCTAATTAATCATCTGTCACTGCGGAAAGTAAATGACTGAATGAATGTTTTATAAATTACTTTACTTCATTAAAAGAAACATTTAACCCAGTTTTTAAGGAAGGTGGTGTAGCGTGATTTAACGGGCCTTTAGTGCTAATTATAATTTTAAACACTAGATGAAACGAAAAGAAAGCAGTTGAAAAACGTAATAACCACAAATATTCATGTTTGCACGGATCGCTCCTAAGTAGCTGAAGGGAGGAACATTTTTAATTTGTATGCTGATATTAGCAAATAGACATTAAAGTTGTGAGAATCCAAGATGTTAGATGGAATTCTGAAGAAATTGCACGAAGATGTGGTGATTCACATTCTCTTAGAGTTGCCGGTGAAATCTCTAATGCGATTCAAGAGAATCTCTAAACTTTTGTACACGCTCATACATTCCTCCATTTTCATTAATCTTCATCGCAATCGCAGAAGAAACACTAAAGATGAATTGCTTATCTTAAAGCGCCCCATCTTTCTAGATGAAAACCTATATAAAAATATGTTGTACTTTCTTTCTAGTAACGATAACGATGATGATACCCTAAAGCACGTTTCTCCAGAAATAGATGTACCATATTTTGACACTGATTTTTGTGTTCAATTTCAACAGCTCCTTGGTTCTTCTCATGGTTTGATTGCTTTGACAGATTTTGAAGACATCGTTTTTCTAAATCCTACTACTAGAAAATATAGACTTCTCCCACACAGCCCTTTTAGGTGTCCAAAAGATTTCGTTTATGTCACCAGAGGTGTTGGTTTTGGATATGACTCAATCGAAAAAGATTACAAGGTAGTCAGATTTTATGAACTGTCTTCGGAACCTTATGATAGGGATTTTGATGCGAGACATAGCAGAGTTGAGGTTTATGATTTTTGCACAGATACTTGGAGGTGGGTGATTCCTACCGTAAAGTTGTTGCCCAGGGTGCATCGCTATGTTAGTTCCGAAGCCTTTTTTAGGGGAGCCTGTCATTGGACTGCACAGGATGATGAAGCAGTGCCCATCGTTCTCTGCTTTCACTTAACCTCTGAATCTTTTCGCAACATAAAAATGCCTGATACTTGTTATTTCTGTGACAATCAAGGTTATGGCCTCACAGTTTGTCAAAACACTCTAACCTTAATTTGTTACCCACATCCAAAATGCCATATTGAACCAGGACAAGAGTTCACAGATATTTGGCTGATAAAGCAGTACGGTGAAGATGAGACATGGATTAAGAAATACACACTTAGACCTCTTCCCATTGAATCCTCATTTGCAATTTGGAAGGATCGTGTATTACTTTTTCAAAGCGGAACTGGAACTTTGAGTTCCTATGATATTCATTCCAATCAACTCAACGAATTTGGTTACCAAGGTAATCGTGGTACTTTGAGACTTCTAGTATACAACGAATCCCTCACTATAATTCCAAGAGAAAGCAACGAAGCTACACAAGTTCTAAATTTTTGACTCCTAAAACTTCTTCTTTATCACGATTCTACACTTCCAACTTTTTTAGATATTTGGTTGTAATGTTTGAATTTAATAATACACTATGTAAAGATATACTCTTTTGTAAATCTATTTGATTTCCTAATATACAGTACATGCCATTATAAATATTAATACATAAAATTCAAGTGTAGTGATGGAATATATATCATCTAGCTATCTATCAATATTTATATAGTTCTAAAATGACAATCAAAAAAGTTAAAAGTTGGATTATCCAAATATCCATCAAATACTGAACGATATTATATTATTAATTATTAATAATTTGCTTAATTATTTAATAATAAAATCAACTGAAAGGGAAAATCATTTCGCCCTTTTTCTTAAATTTAATTAATAATTATGTCCCTCAATCAAATACTACTCCTACAGTAAGTTTATACTATTCTAAAAATTGGAACAAAAAATGTTTAAAAGTCATTTTTAATCAAAAACCACTTCCAAGGTGGGGGCTTAGGAATGAGACCTCACCTTATATATTAAAAAACCATAAAAAAATTATGCGCAAGAGGGATATATTGTCTAACCTCTCAAAAAATATATAAGATTATGAACCGTATCTAAGGGTAGCAAAATCAAATCCAATCGTTTAAATTTGAACGGGTTATTGACCTGACATTTAGCTCAATCATTTTCAATCCATTAAAACTTGGGTTGATATGTAACCTTAATTGACTCATGAAAAATCTTGTCAAAATAGTTTTTATTTTTAAAATTTTGATATGTTGTATATAGACAAAATAAAGAAGAAATAAATTTATTAGGTACTAAAATATTTTGAAAGAACAAATAAACTAATTAAATTCGGTAGAAACTTAGTTGTATTGGGTTTTGACCCGTTCTTTGATCCATATATATACAACTAGTATGGAAAATTAGCAATAAATAGTCCATAATTAAATAGCATTTAATAGACAAAAAAAAAAAGAGCACAAATTAGCCCATATTAACAAACGACATACTAATAGGGTTTTTTTCTTTTAATTTTTCTTGTGAAACTAACCGCCACACACAACATTAAAAATTGAACGTGGGAAACCATATAAACTCCCCATAGATATTTAGCGATTCAGTATCCATAAACTCCATTAGTTCATAAAAATTCATGTATCCAATATAAAAAAAAATCAACGAGGTTCTACTACAAACATCAACAAATAGATGGCATTTTTGATAGTGTTGATTCATCATAGGGGAGAATGGGATAGCACAAATAATTTTGTACATTATTCCATGGAAGGGGTGGTTATTACAGCAGACATTGATTTCAACCGATTCACTCGCTTGATTTCAAGCCATCTAAATGTTGATACTTCCTTGAATTCGTTTGATTTTCATTATAAAATTGATGACAATTCTATGCCGATGTTGATACGAAACACTATGGGATTACGAGTATACATCGAATTGAAGGAAGGGTCAAGAAACTTCAAAGAATTTTTATCACATGAATGAACAATCATGTATACAATGCATTCATGTATACAGATCCGTGTATTCATTTACTAAAAATGTAAACATTGAATCGAATAATCTTCTATCACATGAATGAGTTTTTATCATTTGAATGAACAATCATGTATACAAAAATTCATGTATACATATATGTGCATTCATTCACTAAAAAATTGTATACATTCCAGATTCTTCCTTCAGTGTGTAAATGAGGATTGCACTTGAAAATTAAAATGCTCAGCATTGCACAAGTCAAAAATATTCAAAGTTAGACGATTCATCACTTTTTATAATCCTTCTCCTTCTAGTAACCTCAATTGAAATAACTCTTTTCTGAATTTTTTTTATCAACAACACCAACCGATTCACATTGTTTACTTTTAAAATTATCCTTACTACGAATCGGATACCGCGAAGAACTTGCATGACTAAAATTTGAAGTTTTGGGTAGAGATTCAACAAAATCAGAATCAGAATCTCCTTTTTAAGAAATATTTTTCTTAACCATGAAAATTGATACCCACAATCAATTACTATCTCCTTAATTTTCGCCCAAATATAAAAACTTTCAACTTGAAAAATTAAATAACCAAGAAAAAAGATAACAACAATATAAAAAGTGAAGACATGCAAATCTTTTAGAGAAGATATAACATCAACTTTTAACACTTTTGTTTAAAAGGATTGATGAAGAATGATAAAAATGTTTACATTATCAATAAATATTCACCAATCAAAGAAAACGTGCATATGAGAAAAGAGGAGAAACAAAAGGGAACAAAGTCCCACTTCCCAATAAAACTGCAACATGTTACCACCAACTTAAAAAAATAATTAATTTAAATATAAATTACTTCCCATATTAATGTGGGCCAAAAGGGCAAAAATATGCCAATTTTAATTTTAAAAAACCTTTTTTTGTTATAAAAGTAAAAAGGGGCTATATGTTGCACGCCAATTAGTTAAAAGAAAGTACATGCTGTGCCATTTGTTCATTAAAAAATTAGACTAAAATTTGGAGTTCGGAGCCAAAAGGACAACTTTTTTCTTTAAAACAACTAAAATGGCACATCAAAAAAAAATTAACCAAAAGGGCAAAATCGCTCCGTCAGGAGCGATTCTCTTCTGACAAAAGTTGTCGTATGTTAAAAAAAATAAAAATCGCTCAAAAAAAAAACTTTTTTTCATCAAAATTCTCAAAAAAAAATCTTTTTAATTATTTATGATATATAATTCAATTTTCCTCATGCTTCAACAATTTTATTGAGTATATTGTCCGTCTTGTTTATCATTTTTATATTATTAATAATTAACAATAGGCATGAAAATAATAACACTAGGCATGAAAAACGCTGTCCCTGCAGCAATGTGTAAGGAAAAAAAAATTCTGAGTAAAATCGTTGTCGTGTGGCAACGATTTTTAATTAAAAAAAAAAATTACAAAATCGCTGCTGTGGTAGCGATTTTTAATACAATTTTTTTTTTACAAAATCGCTGCTAGGGCAGCCATTTTTAATTTAAAAAAAAAAAAGAAAAAAAGATTTTAGACAAAATCACTGCTAGGGCGTCATTTTGTCATTTTGTCAGAGGAAAATCGCTTCGTCAGGAGCGATTTTACCCTTTTGGTTTTAAAAAAATTTAATGTGCTCTTTTGAAATTTTTGACAATTCTTTTTGCCCTTTTGAATCCGGACTCCTAAAATTTGACCCATTTTTTTTATCATGATCCATTAAAACCCGCCCAAATTCAATCCAACATGTCCAATTGCTACCCCTAACAATTTCATAACCTTACAATTCAAAACCAGTAAATTATAATACATTAGGTTATATACATACTAACATGCATAAGGGATATCCGCTTGAATATCATTGATGATATGTTGCAAGAAAATTCATCGTGCCCATTGACCTAACTTGAAAGTTAATTATGAATTTTCTTTTTGTTCATGTTCAAAAGGCCTCGCACTTGATGTTGATGGAGGTTGTCATTGGATAAATATATCTTATCATTTTAGAAGTTTGAAGTGTTTAGTTTAACTTAAAAGCTAATTAATTTACCTTGCCAGAACAATAGTTGATAGACTAATTCATGCCTTGAAAGGTCACTTGAATCTTGTATCAAAGGTGCTAGTTATTAGTGTTGGGATACATACTATTAATCATATGGTAAGATATAATATTTATTATAGAATAAAATATTTATTCAGTTTTAATAGATCATATATTTGTTTATGGTGTATGTTTACTTATATAGTAGATGATTTAGTGTGTAGAGTTTTAGCTTATACACAGATGATTAAATCATCGGTTCTTATAAGTAAAAAAATTTTTGTTCACAATCTAGGATGGAAATTGGACATGGCATCGGTACGATTGTAGCACAAGATTATATGTAATTTATCTTGATTATGGGAACGGTATAGTTCCAACTTCTTGTGCAAGTGCATTTTGTATGTATTGAACGGGACCGAGTAGAGATAGTTGTTTTAGACTGACTAACAATAACATATTCTCTAAACTATTAAATGTACTTATATTCTTAATCCTAATATAATTATGATCTGTCTATATATATATATATTAATTATCATTTTGATTTATTAAAAGGTGAGATTCTGAGATGGGTCATTATGACTGGTAGATTGGATGATAATAAGATATATTGGTGAAATAATAAGTTAGTTGATGGAATCCATGTCTCGTTAGAGAGATTGATTGATATGCCTTTTTGAAAAACTTATAAATTTTTCATCGTGTCAAACCTTGCAAATGGATTTATGAATCTGACACATGAAATAAGTTAAGTAGTGCTCTAAAGGAAATTAATCATTGAATTAAATTCGTTACTGATTTAATTTATTGATTAGTATCTGTAATCTTAACATGGGAAATTACGAAATATAAATAGAGGAGTGCAATTACGAATTTCTAGTGGAATGATTTGTAATTATTATGGTAAGAATAATTCAAATTAATTATTTGGAATTATTTCCATAATAGGAAGCCTTAGTAATTAATTATGTGGTTCCTACAGTGTCCATAATTAACTAGAACTCAGAATCCTATTTTCTAGGAGAATAAGGAAAAGTAGCGTGCAATTTTTTCAAGAAAGAAGAGAAACGTGCATTTCTTCTTTTTGAAGAAAAAAGATTTGTATTTTCTTCTCCTTTTTGGACTGGGAAGAAATCTCTATAAGTAGGGATTCTCCTAACCTAGAAAAAGAACGAATGTTTTCTATTCATACTTGCCCACCCAAGTACTAAGAGAGTTCAGATGTGAACTTGGGATCACTGTAGAAGATCATAGCTGTTGTCTATCTTGTAGATTCGCTTAGAGGTCTGTCTAACTTGGAGATTCGCTTGAAGGTATCTGCTCACACTTCAAGAGGTAATTCTTGAATTAAATTTCAATAAGTTTGTGTGTTCTAGCATATTATATGTGTTCTAACATAAACGATTTGGTTATCTATTATTCATGTAAGCACTAAGATTCTGGAATGCTTCTGTTGTGCATATAATTTTTCAACAATTGGTATCAGAGCCATACTTACATCTACATAGATAACCTAGAATTTTGTGCGAAATTCCTTAAAAGATATCTTTGTTTTCCGTCGAATTTTCAATAACGTTGAAAAGCAATTTTGGTGCTTCATTGTTCCTGGTTCTTTTTTAATGCTTACTTGATGGTTCAATTTCATAAAAGAGGTTGATGTTGCCTTTTATTTAATTGATTCAAGTGGGAAAAAAAAGGAGGACAACTAAGAAGGTGTTGTGTGTCTTAGTAAAAGGAAGGACACAATGTATGCCTTATACTCAATTTTAAGTGTGAAACAAGTGGTGCCGAACTACAATCGTTTCACCAAAATTTACCAATCTGTTGTTATTTCAAAATAATATTATCAATCTCTCATTATTTAAAATAATAATAATATTAATATTCATTTGAAACATGCACACAGTAATTAGTAACACTATCACAAAAATAGTGTTACTAATACTATTGCATAAAAGTAACTTATTACTTATCTAAACACAACTAAATAAAGATGTAACACCTCAGATTCGAGAAGATGGGAAAATGCAGCTTTTCAGAATCTGGTATCATGACCAACGGAAGCCACCGACAGACCGTGTGTCAGACCACGAACCGTAGGTGGGGTCCCTTCGTTGTGTTTCTGACTTAGGAGTCTCTGATCCCACCCACGACTGATCATTACGGTCCGTGGTTGGATCTACGGACCGTAGGTGAGGGTCACCAGGTATTTAGAGAAAAATGGCTTTTGGGTCAACTTTAAACGGTCATATCTTTTAGCACAAAATGAACTAGGTGGCCCATGACCAATCAAATTAAAGATAATTGAGTCCTCTTTCCAATGCCACTGAGTTTGCTAAAATCCAAACTTGAAGTAAAATGTTATGCTCGTTTTAGTGATGCCTTATCGGGAAAACCTCGAACACGACCCAGTTGACGGGCAGTGGTTCAAACGACGGCCCGTCAGTCCCCTCGTAAGTGGCACTTCGTCAGCTTTAAGTCAAACTTGTTTTTGTCTTTCCCCCTATGCTTTAGGCACTTAAACTACGTTGTTTGATGCCTAAACTACGTCGTTTACTCAGTATAAGTCTAATAATATAGTCAAACATGCCCAAAACCCTCATTCTCCAATAATCACACAACTTAGAGCGAAAAGAAAAGAAATAGGCCACCAACTCTTCCAAGAACAAGCAGGAGCATTCTTCAAAGTTCAACCCCGAAATCCAAAATTTTCTATGTAGATTTTGTCACCGGGTATGTGGGATTTCACTAGTGGGTTCCTTTCATCCACTAGGTCCCTAGAATTAAGTTAGTTCCTTGATTCCACATAACTTGTTTATACCTAGGGTTTGTAAAATCTTGGAAATTATGGTGATTTCAACTGCCATAGTATCCATAGTCTAAATAACATGTTTTCTTGGAAACGTTGCTTAATTCCTTGTATAAAACTCAGAACCCTAGTTTGTGTAAATTCTCTTAGTTCATGAATTATACTTGCTAGGTGTCACGGCCCGTGCCTACACTCTGGGCATGGCTGACACTCGAGAACCATTGCTCGCCCCAAGCGATCCCTTGGCCTGAGTCTCTTAGCAGAAGACTTTACTCAAACATAACTGTTCTTTGAAAGTAAACTGAAAGCTCAAAGATAACTGAGAATGTATTATAATTAAATTTTCACTGGCCAAAGTGGCAACTCAAGTCTCAAGCATAACTGAAATGGATAGCAAAAACTCATGAACTAAAATCAACTAATTGTCTATGAAGCCTTTAACAATTGAGATGGACGTAGGGACAAGACCTACAACTTCCTAATGAACTAACTGATAAAGCAATAAAAAAGGGGTCCTCCGAAAGTAAGGAGTCTCACCAACAACTCTGAAGCTCAACTAGAATCAACGATGCACTGAATGCTGATCCTGATTACCAGTATTAGCATAATAACAATGATGCAGGCCAAATGGCGTCAGTACATTGAATGTACGAGCATGCGAAGGGAATTCTAAACCAAGATATAAGCTTGAAATGAACTAAAAGATGGGCTCAACTCAACTCAACTTAACTCATTTCAATATAAAGCAATAATATAAATGCAATATAAAGAAAAGCTTTTAAAACATGGTTAACAACTCTGTGTATTTAGAAATACAATAGTAACTTTGTATGTATGCAAAGATACAATATAAACTCTGTGTATATAAAAATACAATTAACTTTGTGCATATAAGAATACAAAATAATTTTGTGGGAGTATCTCTTACCGATAACCATCACTTAAGACCTCTGTAATGATACAACATTTTGCCTCACACTGCCAGGGCAGACGAAACTGACATTAGGAGTTTCTTTGTCGGAGATTAACCTCTTTTTGACTAAACACATACTGAAGACTCTTATGATCGATGAACACATCTACATGAACACCATAAAGATAATGACGCCATATTTTCAAAGCAAATACTACAACAGTCAACTCAAAGTCATGGGTTGGGTAATTCCTCTTGTGAACCTTAAGTTGTCTGGAGGCATAAGCTATAACTTTGCCATTCTTCATTAGCACACAACCCAAGCCAACTCTAGACGCATCACAATATACAACAAAGCCTTGTGTACCTTCTGGTAAGGTCAATACTAGGGCAGTAGTCTACCTCTTTTTCAATTCTTGAAAGATTTTCGCACAAACTTCAGACCATTGAAACTTCACTGTTTTCTTAGTCAACTTAGTCAAAGGAGATGAAATAGATGAAAATCCCTCAACGAAACTTCTATAATAGCCAGCCAATTCTGTACTTCCTCTATTTTCTGAGTATCAACTCTAATTCCATCACCAGAAACAATATGTCCTAAGAATGCCACAGACTCAAGCTAAAATTCACATTTAGAAAATGTAGCATATAACTCCTTATCCTTTAAAGTTTGGAGAACTACTCTGAGATGACTAACATAATCTTCCTCATTCTTCGAATATATTAGAATGTCATCAATGAATACGATAACAAACATATCTAAATAAGGCTTGAATACTCAATTCATAAGGTCCATGAACACTGGAGGTGCATTAGTTAAACTGAACAACATGACCAGAAACTCATAGTGACCATAACGGGTCCTGAATGTTGTCTTTGGAATATCACATTCCTTTACTTTCAACTGATGGTAGCTTGATCTAACGTCTATTTTAGTAAACAAGTGGCACCCTAAAGTTGATCGAAGAGATCATCAATTCTAAGAAGAGGATACTTATTTTTGATAGTAATCTTGTTCAATTGACGGTAATCTATACACATTCTAAGAGAACCATCCTTCTTTCTCACAAATAAGACCAGAGCGCCCCAAGGTGACACACTTGGTCGAATAAAACCTTTCTCTAGGAGATCTTTCAACTGCTCTTTTAACTCTGTCAACTCTGCTGGTGCCATCTTTTATGACATAATAGATATATGATGAGTGTTGGGAAAGATATCTATACCGAAGTCTATTTCTCTCTTAGGAGGGACTCCGGGAAGATCATCTGGGAACTCGTTTGCTACTGGAACTGACTGGATAAGAGGTATCTCAACACTAGAGTCATTAACTCAGACTACGTGATAGACACACCCCTTGGAAACTAACTTTCTCTCCTTAAGGTACGAAATAGAATGACCCTTAGGCACTGCTGAACTACTCTTCCATTCTATAACTGGTTCACTAGGAAACTTGAACTTGACTACTCGAGTTCTACAATCTATTGATGCATACAGGCATGAAGCCAGTCCATACCAAGAATGACATCAAAATCTACCATATTTAACTCAACTAAGTCAGCCATGGTACTCTTGTGATTGACGAAAATGGTACAATCACAAAAGAATCTCTCGGCTAGAATAGAATCACCAACAGGTGTGGAAACACTGAAGGGCTCAAGAAGTTGCTCAGGAAGAACATCAAAATTCATCACAACATAAGAAGTCACAAAATATAAATTCACTCTTGGATCTAGCAAAGCATAAACATCGAAATTAAAGATTTGGATCATACCAGTGACAACATCTGGCAAATCCTCTTGCTCTTGGCGACTAGTGATAGCATAAAGAAGGTTTGATCCTTCGCCAGCCCCTGAAGTAGCTCCTCTAGATGCAGCTATGTCCGGTGGAGCAACTGAAGAAGATTGGGCTCTATTGCCCCAGTTACGATTACCCTGCCTGTTCTTAGGACACTCTATCATAAAATAACCATATGACAACACTTGAAGCAACCAGTGGAGCCATCACGACACACCCCTGAGTGGCTCCTACCACACTTAGCACATGAGGGAATCTTAGTACCCCCTTGTGCCATACTACCTTGAGAATGTACAGGTCTAGCTCTGAAATTTTAGGAATTCTGATTTTGGAAATCACCTTTGTTTCTTGGTGCAGGTGCACTACCAGATGATGGAGCATATCCCTTTTGTTTCTATTGGAAGAAAGACCGGTTTGCATTGCTCTTTTACTGCCCGAACTCGTTCCCTAATGTCTTAGCCCTCTTATTCTTAAACTCTTCTTTGTCCCGCAACTTGTCCTCCTCAACTTGTTGCACATGGATCATTAGGCTTGATATGTCCATATCCACTATCAGCATAGCTGCCTTGCCTTCCTTGCTTGACAAACAAGACAACCCAACAACAAATAAACTCATCCTGCTCCTCATGTTAGCAACTATCTCTGGAGCATAGCGGGAAAGTTGTGTGAACTTCAGACTGTACTTATGAACACTCATAGACTCCTTCTTAAGGGTAAGAAACTCTCGTACCTTTGCTTCTCTCAGCTTACAGGAAAAGAAAAGCCCCATGAAAGCACTCTCAAACACAGCCCAACTCACTATTGGCGCACCCTCGGCCGTATTCTTTTTCCATTGGTCAAAACATATCCTAGAGACACTCTTCAGTTGATATGCAGCTAGTTCCACTCGCTCAGCGTCGCCAACATGCATAATCTCAAAAACCTTCTGAAGCTCCTCAATAAAGTTTTTCGGTTCCTCAGCGACACTTGAACCTGTGAAGCTTGGAGGATTCATCCTTAAGAACTCACGGACTCTGGAAGTATCAGCCACTTCCTGATGATTCTCTCTTTGTTGCCAACTTGGTTGGTCATAACTTGGCTCAACATTCGGATGGCCTCACGAAACTCATCATTGGTGACCTCTCCTTAGGGTTGCACTTCTGGTGCATTAGTTACCCCTTGTTCCTCAACATTCCTTATAGCCGGACAACCTCAGACAGCTCTTTGTGGAGGCATGATCTGAAAGACACGTGCAAGAACGAGTTAGAAAGAACTTTTGTAGAGATACACTCTATCTTATGAAATGAGTACGAAAGAAGGTAGATAGTTCCTAAAATGTTGTAGCCTCCTAATTATAGATGTGGCGCGCTTCATACAGATAACTAGGACTCTACAGACACAACTTTATAGACTCCCTAGGAATCTTGAACTATGTGGTCTGATACCAAGTGTGTCACACCCCGAGCCTACACCCCGGGTGTGGCTGGCACTCGAGAACCATTGCTGGCCCCAAGCGAACCCTTGGCCTAGCTTAACTCTTAGCGGAAGAATTTACTCAAACATAAATGTACTTTAAAAGTAAACTGAAAGGTTAAAGATAATTAAGAATGTATTATAATTAAACATTCACCGGCCAAAGTGGCAACTGAAGTCTCAAGCATAACTGAAATGGAAAGCAAAGACTCATGAACTAATATCAACTAACTGTATATGAAGCCTCTAACAATTGAGATGGATGTCGGTACAAGACCCACGACATACTAATGAACTAACTGATAAAGCAATAAAAAGGTGGTCCTCTGAAAGCAAGGAGGCTCACCAACAACTCTGAAGCCCAACTAGAATCAACGATGCGCTGAATGTTGATCCTGGTTACCTATACCTGCATCATAACAACGATGCAGACCAAATGGCGTCAGTACATTGAATGTACGAGCATGCGAGGGGAATTCTAAAGCAAGACATAAGCTTGAAAGGAACTTAAAGAACATACCTAGGCTCAACTCAACTCAAGTTAACTCATTTCAATATAAAGAAATAATTTAAATGCAATATAAAGAAAAACTTTTAAAGCATGGTTAACAACTCCATGTATTTAGAAGAACAATAGTAACTCTGTATGTATGCACAGATACAATATAAACTCTGTGTGTATATAAAAATATAATTAACTCTATGTATAAAAGAATACAAAATACTTTTGTAGGAGTTTCTCTTACCGACAACCATCACTTAAGACCTATGTGATGATACAACGTTTTGACTCATGCTACTAGGGCCGTCCTATACCTTTCCAAGGACATAGAACCTAACTACTAAGTAGATCCACTAGTCTATGCTAAAAAGCACTAAGGAATCATCTAAAAAGTATGACCCTTATCTACCCATGATGCCTACATGGTTTATGTGGGCTGTGAGTTTTCTGAACTCTCTCCCATATCGATGCTCAGTACTACTCCTAAAATATTACTAGCTCATATGTTTAAAAACATTACTTCTTTCTTTGGTTTGAGATTATTGCTCAAAAACTTAGCTCAAAGGCTCTCTTGGAAATCAAAGTTTCCTCTCTTGCTTAATTGTGAAAGCATTTACTCTTTACTGAAAACTAGCTCATAGGCTCTATTGGAAATCGTTGTTTCCTTTCTTGTTAAATGTGAAAACATTTATTCTTTGGGAATACATAGTCCCTATATACTCTTTTGAAGAAATGAACTTTACTCTTTACTCAACTCAAAACTCAAGTCTTAAAACAAGTTTAAAGCATTTGTAAAAGACATTTTGAAATGACTATAAGAACTATCTAGACTTGGCTCTTAACTTTCCTTGAATTTGGATTTATGAATTCAAGGTTATGATTCATGTTTATGGATTTTATGTAATACCCCGGAAATCTAATGAACTAAGCTAGAGCCTAACACATAGTCTAGTAGCCTAAATGAGGTTAAGCATAAAGATAAAAGTCATAAAATAACCTCCCTACTTAGTTCTAATGTTTTAGGACTTATACGTAAAGACATGACCCCCTAAGGACCAACTAAGGGCCCTTGAGAAGGGCCTTGATTAGTTGCCAAAAAGTTGTCAAGACAGCAGCCACCCATGAAATGGGCACCCATGAGCCGTGGGTGGACCCATGCCCAATAGGTGGAGTTCATGGGTCAAGGCTAGACTTACCCCATTTTCCCAAAGTTCCAATACCATTCCACGCTCATGCAGTACGGTCCGTGGACCCACTCACACCCCATGGGTGGGGTCTCGTGAGTGAGGTCTGGACCATGGACAAAATGAAAAGTCTCAGACCCAACCCACGAGTGACCAGTACAGTCCATGGGTCCATCCACACCCCATGGGTGGGGATCGTGGATGGGGTCTGTGAGACTACCTTAAATTCGGCCAAGAGTGAATTAAATTAGGTAAGCTCTATTTTAATTATTAAAGGGTGGGGACGGTTTGTTTTGTTATTTAGACATATATAAGCACTTATTAACTATTAACCAACTCTTTTAACACCTCATAACTCATAAGACTCAAAACATAACCAACTCTCCTCTCCAAAAATTCTCTCTCTAAGACTCCATTGAAGAAGGACTAGAACTTGAAGACTAAGGCTCAAGAATCCATCTTTTCAAATCCAGTTCGTGGGTAAAGCTTCAATCAAGGTATGTGAGTCTTGATTCATGGAGAGATTTCATCCATGAAGCCCTTCAACTCTTAATTTCGAATTGGTAGATTCCTCAAAAACTAGGGTTTTCAATCTAGCCATGGGTTCTTCCTAAAAATGATTTCAATGGGTCAATTGTCTTATACTATGGTTGATTTGTTGTTTAATGGTGATTTCATAGTAAAATCCCCCATGAACCCATGAACTCCCCCATGACCCCAATTTCATGAATTGCGATGGGTGTATTGATGCAAGGTAAATACTATGAATTGTCTCTATTGTATTGTAGTTATTGAATCTTGTTTTATTCATGCCTAATGTAGTATTTCTAGGTGTGATTGTGATAACATGATTCATGACCCTTGAGAGGTGAAATTATGAAGGTTTATGCATGTTGATGAAAGTTGTGTATGAACTTATGATTCACTTAGAAAGTGAAGATCCTGTGACTATTGTATAAATTGTGGTATTGTTGAAAGACCATTCTCCCCTTACCCTTACACATGACTATGTATGAATTGTCTAGGATGAGGATAATGTTGTTGTGTTGATTGAAAGTCTATTCTCATGAAACACTATGAACATGATGTGAAAGGTTTACTCACATGTTAATGTTGATTCTAAGGTTGAAAGTCCATCCTCACCCTAATGAATCTATGAGCTATTTTATGAGTTGTATTAAATGAAGGGCAAGATATTCCTTCACACATGTAAATGCAATTCAAGTATAATGAGGTATAATTTGGGGAATAATTCTTAACACCGAGTGGATATGGTAAATGAGGTAGAGGCCCTCTCGTCAATACAATAGGCCGGGTCATCTAAACTATTCTCATGAGATGGAAGCTCCTCCGCCAATACAATAGGTTGGGTTTCTAGAAACAATCTCCCTATCCCATAAATATGTGCCCACATAGGTCTTTAGCTAGTGGATCCACCTAAAAGCTAATACATGTAGTTCTACCTTAGGCAAGTAGGACACCTTCTTTCGGTGTGGGGTTACACGACACCGAATTCCATGTAGATCACATGGTCTATGTCGATTATGACTATTTTCCCTATATGACAAGATAATGAATATGACACGAACTACACTTATGACTTCTTGATGAGTTTTACTTAGTAGGAGTGGGGGTATGGGACTTCACTTTTACATTGCACAAGTAGACTTTGAAAGGGATTATGGGATGGTTCTTTATGCTATGATAAGACATGAATGTATGCATGTATGTTGAATGGATTGTTACTATGAATGACTTTCCTTTTGTTCAAGTAATGTACACGACTATTTCCTTATTTATGACTATTTATTATGATGAGGTCTAAAGATAATATGTATGACCGAGGTGACTTCAAATGAGTACTTAGTATGGTTCGTATTATGGGATGCCAACCATACATTGCACAAGTATACCTTAGGGTTGCTAAGGTAATGGTTCTACTATGTTATGAGGATTTATGTGATGAATATGATATGACTTGTATTTTACATTAAAATGCATAAATGATTCTCAAACTTGACAAATGCATGCTTTTCAAATAAATTGTCCTTTTATCATATTTCAAGGATTTTATGCAAACTTCCATACTTAGTACATCTTTGTGCTAACCCCTATTTCTTCTACATTTTGATAAGTGTAGGTTCCGGCTAGGTGAAGTGTACTTCCTTTCTTGACTAATGCTTGGATTGCTTATCTCCAAGACTTGTAGAGAGTCCTCATGGTGTGAGGACAAGATGTCATTCACTTCTAGTTGCTTATCTTATATTCTACTTCTGAGACTTTTCGATTATAAAGGGTTGTGACCCACCCTATTGACATTCTATTGTAGTAGATGGATTATGAGACAATGTCTAGACTCTTTCCGATTTTATGAAGAAAAAACTTTGATTGTAAATTTTTTAAATTCCACATCATTTCCATTTTTCCTATGTTTATGTATGCTAAGGGCTTGTATGAGACCTTTTCGGGGTCAAGTACTTTGTGTTACGTCTAGGGGGTACCCCTGGGTCATGACATGATATCATGATGTTTAGATGTACCTTAGAGTGTAGAAATCAACTAGAAAACATAGGTACATTTCAAGGGAACTAAAACGGAAAGAAGTGGGAAAGGATAGACCTGGCGTCCCTGGCGCTCTAAGTCGCGCAGGGCGCCAGAGCCAACACTTCAGAAGCTGGGTTGGGGCACTCTGAGTGGCGTAGCGTCCCAGAGCCCAAACTTCAGACATTTATGTGGGGTGCTCTGAGTGGTGCGGGGCTCCACCTTTTTTCCCCAAAAATTTTACGAATTTTCTTGGTCGTTTTTCAACTCTAAACCCTCTAGATTCGAATGGTTCCTTCCCCAAACACTTAGATTCGATTACATAACCAAAATATGCAAGAATCTACTCAAAAAAACATCAACTTTCATGAATCTAGCTCAAGAACTTATCAAAACACTTCAACAATCAAGAACCCAATAGAAAATTCAACACAATCCATCAAGAACTCAATTTCTATACTTTCAAGAACATAATTTCACTTAATCTAATCATGATTGGTGCGTGGGTGAACGAATTCAACACTATGTGATCTCACATACCTCGTAGGTATCAATCCTTGGCGAAATCCACAAGCAAATCTTCAAGAACGCGACGATTCTAAGCTTTTTCTCCTCTTTTCTCCTATTCTTTTCTCTTCTCTCAAAACCCTAACTTATTTTTATGAAGCGTAAACTGAATCAAATCAGTTTAGACCCCAACTTAATTACCAAAAACAAATTTAATTAATTGGGTAGTGAAAAGACCATAATACCCTTCTAAAATCCGATTTTGACTTTCTTTATCTAGACAACCAACTTCAAATGGGCATATATCCCTCATACGAACTCAAAATTGAACAAACTAATTGGCGTTGGAAAGATAATTAAAAGATCATTCCTATGGTATCATGTTGCCTGCATAAATCCTCCTACGCTAGGAGTTATTATTGTTTGAAGTTGATTCAAAACTCAAACTTAGCTTTACTTTTTCAAACTTTCCAAATTTGATTATTTCCAAAAACGGTTTCTAATTCTAGTTCTTTCTAGTTCGTTCAAATAACGGGGTGTTACACTAGGTCAGTTAAACAGAAAATCATGCTCCAGATTTCTAATGTCACATTCTCATTATATAATTTTTTCATTCCTAGTTAGCATGTCAGTATTCTGACCTATTCAGTATTTAGTGCATTTTAGCTGCATATTTATTCAATTGGGAGTATACTTAGCACCGAGTTGAACTAGGGTTCAGCGTACCCTCATAGTCCTAATACTACATGCTCGCGTAGGATTATAAGTCCCCTCTGTTAGACATCAGTTTTAGTGATCACGCCACATTCATGCCTTTATACCCCTGGCAAGGTATATTGGGTCCTCTCGATGGAGTGTATACATCAGACTCCACGTTTAGCTCATATGGCTTATGTCAGTTAATAGTAGCTTCCACAGTCAGACTCTTAGTGCATTGACCAGGTTTTCAGCAGTTACTTCAGTATATAGTTCAATATGTTATTGTCATAATTAGTACTTGGTCATTGCATTTACTTTATCTTTGAGTTATACTTCAGTACATATCTATATCCTTGTTCAGATTATATCATTACTCAATTATACATTGTTCATTTTATATACTTTGTTCAGCTGAGTATATATATATCCTACATGCTTAGTACATTCCAAGTACTGACGCATACTTTGCGCTACATCGTTTTATGATGTAGGTTAAGGCACTCAGCATCCAGATCATGCCTAGATTGATTCTCGATTCAACTTCAGCAGCTTCAGTTGTGAGTCCTCATACTTCAAGGGCAATAGACATTCTTTCTATTTTAGTCTATTTTTCCAGTTTTCCATTTTGTTAGAGTTAGCTGGGGGCATGTCCTAACAACGCAATTTAGTAGGGGCTTTTCAGACATAGAAGTAGATTCAGCTCGAGTTATTAAGTGTTGGGTTAGTAAACATTAAACTCTTAGTTTATTTCACTTATATTAAGACTATTTGGGGTTTTCCCCATTTTCAGATATCCACTATTCTAGCTTCTGCATAGTATATATTTTTGTAACACCTCGGACTCGAGAAAATAGAAAATGCAGCTTTCCAGAATCTGGTGTCAGAATCAATGGAAACCACCCATCGATTGTAGATTGAACCACAGACCGTAGGTGGGGTCCCGTCGTTGGGGTCCAAAGGTTGTTGATCTTTGATCTCACCCATGGTCGACCAGTACGGTCTGTACGTGGTTGGACCTATGGACCATAGGTCTTACCTAGGAAAGAATCAACAGTTGACCATGAACCACGACCTTAGTCGACGGTCCGTAGTCCAAACGACGATCTGTCGGTCAGGGTCCATCGATGGCCTCATCAGCTTTTAAGTAAGGGTCATGTTGGTCTTTCCCCCTATGCATTAGGCATTTAAACTACGTCGTTTAACAGTTAAACTATGTCATTTTACTCAGTTTAAGCCTAATAATTTAGTCAGAACCTACCTAAAACCTTTATTCTCCAAAATCACCAAAACTTAGAGCAAAAAGAGAAGAAAAAGGCGTCAGTTTTTCCAAGAACAATGAGAAGGTTCATTTCAAGTTTTAAACCCGAAATCAAAGGATTTCTCTGTGATTTTCGTCACCAGGTATGTGGGATTTCACTATTGGATTCCTTTAATCCACTAGGTCCCTAGAATTCAGTCAGATCCTTGATTCTACCTATCTTGTTTAGACCTAGGGTTTGTAAAATCTTTGAGAATTGTTATGTTTTTAGTTGCTATTGTATCCATAATCTGAATATCATGTTTTCTTGGAAATATTGTAAAATTCCTCGTATGAAACTAAGAACCCTAGTTTTGTAGATTCTCTCAGTTCATGTCACAACCCAAGGCTAGCCTCTAGATGCGACACGGCATACTCGACCCCGAAGGGCTCTTATACAAGCCTCATAGCTCATTCATTGCATAGGTAATAGAAATAGTGTTGAATTAAAAACTTTCTTTATAAAACCATACAATCTATCATTCAAAAACATTTAAACGCAAGCGGAAGTCTATATCTCACATGGCCATCTTAGACACAATCTTGTACAAAAGTAGGGACACGACCCTTTACAATAGAAAATCTAAAATAGTCTATTACATGAAAGAACTAGAAACATTAAAAGTCCTTGTCCTCGATCTATGAGGACATACCAAAAGATATCTTGGAGGAACTCTAATCCAAGCTTCACTAGAGAGAATGCAATCACTTGCCGTAACCTACACTTGTAGTAAAAACATAGAAGAAGAATGGATTAGCACAATTAAGTACTAAGTATGATAGCCATGAAAAAACATGCTTAAAACAGACATTTTGTTTGAAAGTCATGATATATACCATTTTGGTAAAACTTCATGATCATTGATAAAAGAGGCATAATAAAAGTTACAACCAACATACAAGTCACATTTTCACATTTGAACAAAATCAACATATAAACCTTTACCTTCACATTAAGCCTTCAGCTCAAGTAACCCTCAAGCTATAACTTGTGCAATGTAAGGATAGCGTCCCATACCACCATCCACACTAAGGTACCACCTTAAGGTCACCAAAAGTGAACTTACCATTCATCCTTTCCACATTTACAGAATAAAGCATATAAGAGACATAAACATTACATGAATCATATCATCACATTAAGACCAACATCTAAGACAGCTCTAAGTCATACTTGTGCAATGTGCAAGTAGCATCCCATACTACTACTCACACTAAGTACTCCTTTGAAGTCACCATAGACAAGGCACATTCATATACAATAAGTCATGACATGGAAGTAACTCATAATACAATCCAAGTATAACATGCATCATTTACATTTAAGAATATAAGCATTTAAGCCAACCTTCTTCATTAACCTCATTTATGACACATTCATTCATTTGTCATTAAGACTTAGAGAACCCACTATGACCCTCTCAAAGCCTACTCGTGCAATGCATGGATAGCATCCCTTACTACTACCCATACTTCATAGAACTCCTCAAAAAACCATAATGCACATCTCACATGATGGGAATAAGTGTTTAACCGACATAGACCATGCAAGCTAGACATAGAATACGGTGTCGTGTAACCCCACACCATAGAAGGTGGTCAACTTGCCTAAGGAAGACTGGTTCATTAGCTTAGGTGGATCTACTAGCTAGACCTATGTGGGCACATAGTTAAGAGATAAAGAAGACGTTCATTGAAATCCGGCCTAATGTAGAGAGAATCTCCATCTTACTATATCCTTTCGATGTTTAGCCTACATTCCCATAGAGTAGTTTCATTTACATTACATTAGTGTACTTGAGAATGCCACCAACATTAGGCCTACCGACCCAAAGTGCATTACACATGAAAGGGACACCACCATTAGGTTTACCGCTTCAAGGTACATTTAAGGATAGCTCATTGACTTTCCTAGAGAGAGCTACCACCATTAGGTCTACCATCTCTATGTTCATCATTTAACACAAGAAGCAGGCCACCACCCTTAGGTCTACCGCTTCAAGGTTTAACATCACATTAGTTCCAAGACTCCTTATGAAAGGCCACCAACATTAGGTCTACCAATCCAAGGTTTAGCCTAGAATACTTCATTAGTCATTTATAGAAAGGCTACCAACATTAGGTCTACCAATTCAAGACATTAAGATATTAAGTCAAAATACATTCATTATACAAGAAAAGGATGCATAAGCCTACCAATTCTAGATTCAACATTCACATTACTTTTATTTGTATAAGAAAAGGATGTCTAAGCCTACCAATTCAAGATATACAATACAATCAACATGGCTTTAGAAGAAACTCTTCACATTCTATCATTCATGAGTGTCAATTGAGAATATACTATCAACATTAACAAAATTGCATTCTATACATGATCATCATTCTATCATTGAAATAACATGCATATCCTTCACATCATAATCATGCATAGTAATTAAACACCTCCACCTTTCAAGTGGATCAACATCTCTAGCACAATTAGGTCATAACTTACCCTTTTAAGGTCATGAATTCACTTTCACCAACAAACCTTTCATTAATACAATTAGGCATGAATAGTGATACAATTCAACAATCTAAATCAATATAGGCATAATCCAACAACATTCATTCATAATCAACAAACCCACTTCATAAGGCACAATTTAGGAATTGAGAGAATTCATGGGTTCATAGAGTATTTTCATCATAAATATTCAATTACCAATACAAACATAATTTGTCATTAGAAACCATTTGAAAACGTTTGATGAAAGAACCCATGAGATTGAATGAAACCCTAGATTTTTCATACTTTGAAATCACTTTGGATTTGGCTCCTTGAATAGAAAATTAGATAAGGATCAAGACTACCATACCTTGCTATTGATTCCCCACGAAAATCCTTTGAAAACCTTGAAGATTTTGACCTTGGAAGCTTGAAGTCTTCACCTCCAATGGAGGTTTCTAGAGAGATCTTTTGGAGGGGAGGGAGGTTTTGATTTTGGGTTTTGAAGTAATGAGATGTAAAATAGAGTTTAACACTTTTAATACTCTTAAAATGCCATAAATAACTTAAAATAACCGTCCCCCAACTTATTAGGACTTGGGGTGAATTTACCAATTCACCCCCACAATGGCTGAACCATTTGACAGCAAACAGGTGTGACTCACGCCTTAGACTCACAGACCGTGAGTCCATTAATGGACCATGTTGTTGGTCTGTGGTCTGGGGCTGCAGCTTGGTTCATGGGGGTTTGACCAATGGAGGCCATCCACGGGGTGTGGATGGACCTACAAGGCATGGACCCCTTCCGCGGTTCACCCCATTTTGGCCAACTTTAAGGTTTTTTAGGGTCTTGGGGGGTTAGACTAAGGGTCCTCCTCAAGGACCCCTAGGGTGGTCATTGGGGAATCATACCTTGACGTTTTACCCCTCAACCATGGCTCATGATAACATCAAACACCCTCAAACCTTACACCAAACTCAAACACACCCAAGTTACACTCTAGTTTCACTTATTCATTTTACGAGTCGTTACAGTTCATGAATTAAACTTGCTAGGTCAGTTAAATAGATAATCATGCTCCAGATTTTGAATGTTACATTGTTAATATATAAATATTGTAATCCCAGTTAGCATGTCAGTATTTTGAGCTATTCAGTATTTTAGTTACATTTCAGTCATATACATATTTAGTTGGGAGTAGACTTAGCACCGAGTTAGACTCGGGTCCCCTATGTTTGGCATCAGATTTAGTGATCACGCCAGTCATGCCTTTATACCTTTGGCAAGGTATATTGGGTCCTCTCCGATGGGGTGTATACATCGGACTCCACGTTTAGCTCACGTAGTTTTATGTCGGTTAATAGTAGCTCCAGAGTCAGACTCATAGTGCATTTGACCAGGTTTTCAGAATATATTTCAGTATTCAGTTCAACATGTTATCTTCATGAGTAGTACTTGGTAATTGTATTAAGTTTAGCTTTTCAGTTATGTTTCAGTCTTTACATTCTTGCTTAACTATGCTTTGTTCAACTTATGTATTTGTTCAGCTTAGTATCTATATCCTGCATGCTCAGTACATTCCAAGTACTGATGCATACTCTGCGTTACATCCTTTCATGATGTAGGTTCAGGTACTCAGCATTCAGATCGCGCTTAGATCGATTCTCGGTCCGCATTCAGCAACCTCAGTAGTGAGTCTTCATACTTCGAGGACAATAGACATGCCTTTATTTTTGTCTTTACTTTTAGTTTCCAGTTTCGTTAGAGTTAGATGGGGGCATGTCCCAGTAACTTAACTCAGTTAGAGGTTTTTCAAACATAGTAATAAAATCAGCTCAAATTGTTTAGTCTATCTTTATGTTGTTATTAAACTCTTAGTATGGTGTATACATCCATACTAGTTGGGCTTTTCCCATTTTCCAATTATATATTTATTTGGCTTCTGTATAGTTTATGTCTTATTCATTTATTCTCAGTATGCTTGATATATGCCAGACACAAGGTTAGCTTCGGGTCACTCGTGATCCTAGGTCCCATGTTACGTCAAATGGGTAGCCTCAGGGAGTGACAAACTTGATATCAGAGCATTAGGTTCAAGAGTCCTAGGATGTCTAAAAGCCACACTAAGTAGAGTCTCTTTAATGGGTGAGAAGTGTACAACATCTATGAGAGGGAGGCTACAAAGTGTTTCAAGAAAACTTCACTTTCTTTTTATTCTTATTGTGCATAGGTATGATCCAACTTCTCCTTTATAATCCGTCGTTATGCATTTTAGATCATGCCTCCTCGTAGAGCTAACACACGGAATGCTACTGTAGTTCCTCTAGTGTTGAATCATGAGGTTACGAATGCAGAATTTTGGAATGCGATCTGGCTCTTGGCTCAGAGTGTGACCAATTAGAATAATCAACAGGTCTTAGTTCTTACTAACACCAATGGTGGATCAACTGTAGTTAGGGTTTGAGACTTTGTTCGGATGAATCCTCCTGAGTTTCTAAGGTCGAAGGTTGGTGAGGACCCACAAAAATTCATTGATGAAGTTAAGAAAATCCTTGGAGTAATGCAAGTGATCGAAACTGAGAGTTTTGAGTTGGCATCCTACCAACTTAAGGACTTAGCTCATATCTGGATCACTCAGTGGAAAGATAATAGTGGTGTAGATGCAGCTCCTGTGACTTGGGATTGTTTTACTGGAGCATTCCTAGACAGGTTCTTCCCAAGGGAGTTGAGAGAAGCTAAGGCTCAAGAGTTTCTGAAGTTGAAGCAGGGTTCAATGTCAGTGCAAGAGTATGGGTTGAAGTTCACTCAGTTTTCCAGGTATACCCCACACATGGTTGCCGATTCAAGGGCACAAATGAGTAAGTTCTTGTTTGGGGTATCCGATCTGGTGAAGACTGTGTGCAGGAATGTTATGCTTCTAAGGGATATGGGTATCTCCAGATTATTGACTCACACTCAGCAGATTGAGGTAGATAAGCTTAGGGAATTGGCTAAGGATAACAAAAAGGCCAAAACAGGAAACTATGAATACTCACAACAAAAGTCGGATGGTGGGAATCAAGCACAGTTTCAGCAGAGGTCTATAGCCCTAGCACCATCATCAGCTAGTGCTCCATCCCCCCTGGTTTCAAAAGGATCAGAAAGGTAAGGCATCAAGCACTAGGTCTCAGGGGAGTGCTTCAGGTAACATGACCTTCCCAACTTGTCCAAAGTGTGGTAAGAACCATCCGGGTGAGTGTCTTACAGGAAAGGAAGGGTGATTCGGGTGTGGTCAGACTGGCAATAGGTTGAAGGTTTTCCCTCTTCTAGTCAGGGCAAAGAGGTAATAATAATACGGCTCAATCCACAGTTCCGGCAGGTCATCCAACTATTCAGTCTCGTCGATATCATGAAGATTCTCGTGATGTGGTCACTGGTACATTACGAGTCTTTCATTTAGATGTTTATGCATTGATAGATCTAGGGGCTACACTATCTTTTGTAACTCTTTATATAGCAGTAAACTTCGGTGTCAGTCCAGAAACTCTCTCAGAACCCTTCTCAGTCTCTACTCCAGTTGGTGACCCAGTTATAGCTAGACGGGTATACAAAAATTACCCTGTCACAGTCTCTCAGAAAGTCACCTCAGCAGATCTTGTAGAGTTAGAAATGGTAGATTTTGATATGATTCTAGGAATGGATTGGTTACTTTCCTGTTATGCCTTAATCGATTGTAGAACTAGGATCGTTCGATTTCAGTTTCCAAATGATCCAGTCTTAGAGTGGAGGGTAGTAGCTCAGTGCCTATGGGTTGATTTATCTCTTCTTAAGGCTAGAAATATGATTTCCAAAGGGTATGTCTATCATCTTGTTCGGGTTAAGGATTCAAACTCCGAAACCCCAACTCTTGAGTCAGTCCCAGTAGTAAATGAGTTTCCAGAAGTATTTCCAGAAGATCTTCCAGGAGTTCATCCCGAAAGGGAAATCGACTTTGGGATAGATCTCCTTCCAGATACCCAGCCCATTTTGATTCCTCCATAAAGAATGGCTCTATCCGAGCTTGAGGAATTAAAAGAGCAATTGAAATACCTTCTAGATAAGGGCTTCATCAGACTTAGTATCTCTCTATGGGGTGCTCCAGTGTTGTTCGTGAAAAAGAAAGATGGTTCTCTCAGAATGTGCATTGACTAACAGCAATTGAACATGGTCACAATAAAAAATAAGTATCCAATCCAGCGGATTGGTGACTTGTTCGACCAACTTCTGGGTGCCAGTTACTTTTCTAAGATAGACCTCAAATCCAGCTATCATCAACGTAGAGTCAGAGATAGTGATATTCTGAAGACAACTTTTAGAATTCAGTAAGGTCATTATGAATTCGTAGTTATGTCTTTTGGACTAACAAATGCTCCTGCAACTTTCATGGATTTAATGAACAAGGTGTTGAAACACTATTTGGACTTGTTCGTCATTATCTTATGGATGATATCCTTATATATTCTTGGAATGAGGAGGAGCATGCGACTCATCTGAGAGTTGTTTTGCAAACTCTTAAGGATCGCCAACTATTCACTAAGTTTAGTAAATGTAAATTTTGGTTACAGTCCGTCACTTTCCTTGGTCGTGTGGTATCCAATGAAAAGGCCCGAGTGGATTCACAGAAAATTGAGGTAGTACAACACTTGCCCAGACCCACCTCTCCAACAAATATCAAAAGTTTCTTGGGTTTGGCCAGGTATTATAGGAGGTTTGTTAAAGGATTTTCATCCATAGCTTCCCCATTGACCAAGTTGACTCATATAAAGGTCAAGTTTCAGTTGTGAGATAAGTGTGAGAAAAGCTTCTCAGAATTGAAGACCAGTTTGATGGCAAGTTTCACTGGTTAGATGAGTGTGAGAAAAGCTTATCAGAACTGAAGACTAGGTTGACGACAATTTCATCTTGACCCTATCAGATGGTTCTGATGGTTATGTTATTTATTGTGATGCATCCGGGGTCGGCCTAGGTTGTGTATTGATGCAGCGAGGTAAGGTCATAACTGATGCTTCTAGACAATTTAAGGTCCATGAGAAGAACTACCCGACTCATGAGCTTGCAGCTATAGTATTTTCCCTAAAGATTTGGAGACACTATTTGTATGGTGTTCATGTTGATGTATTCACAGATCATAAGAGCCTTTAGTATGTGTTCACCCAGAAAGAGTTGAATTTTCATCGGAGGAGATGGCTTGAATTCCTCAAGGATTATGACATGAATGTGTTGTACCATCCGGGTAAGGCCAATGTAGTGGATGATTCTCTCAGCAGGTTGTCCATGGGTAGTGTAGCACATGTTGAGGAAGAAAGGAAAGAGCTAGCCAATGATGTTCACCGACTTACTCGCTTAGGAGTTTGCCTTACATACACATTCAGATAGTGGGGTGAGAGTTCAGAATGGATTAGAATCTTCATATAGTGATCCTATATTACTTCAGTTGAAAGGTTCAGTTCATTAGCAGAAAGTTGAGGTTATCTCCCAAAGGGCAGATTGTGCTTTTTTTACCAGGGTTACTTGTGTGTTCCTAATGTGGGTGAGGTGTGGCAACAGATTCTTATAGAAGCTCATAACTCTAGGTATTCCATTCATCCAGGTTCCACTAAGATGTACCGTTATCTACAAGAAGTCTTTTGGTGGAACGACATGAAGAGGGATATAACAGATTTTGTGGCAAGTGTCCAAATTGCCAATAGGTTAAGGTAGAACATCAGAAACATGGAGGTATGACTCAAGAGATTAACATTTCTACATTGAAGTAGGAATTGATAAACATGGACTTAATTACGGGTTTACCTCGTACTCCCAGACAACATTACTCCATTTATGATAGTGGACAGAGTTACTAAGTCCGCTCACTTCTTGTCTGTCAACGTAGGACCACGCCAAACTCTACATCCATGAGATAGTCATGTTTCATGGGGTTCCCTTGTCTATCATCTCTGATAGAGGTCTTCCATTTACCTTTCATTTCGGGAAATCATTTCAGAAAGGTCTTGGTACTCAGGTAAATCTCAATATAACATTTCATCCACAAACATATGGTCAGGCAGAACATACCATTCAGACCTTAGAGGACATGTTGAGAGCTTGCGTGATCGATTTCAAGGGTAGTTGGTATGATCACCTACCTCTCATAGAGTTCTCATACAACAATAGTTTCCATTCCAATATTCAAATAGCCCCGTATGAGGCACTATATAGGCATAGATGCAACTCCGAATTTGTTAGTTTGAAGTAGGTGAAGCAACATTGATTGGGTCAGAATCGGTTCATGAAGCTAAGGAAAAAGTTCAACTTATCAGAGAGACTTAAGACAACTCAAAGTCGTCATAAGTCCTATGCAGATATGAGGAGAAAGGACTTAGAGTTCGAAATCAATGATTGGGTTGTCCTGAAGGTGTCACCTATGAAAGGGGTGATGAGATTTGGAAAAAAAGAGGAAGCTCAGTCCTAGATTTATAGGTCCTTACAGAATCCTGAAAAGGGTTTGTAATGTGGCATATGAGTTAGAGTTGCCAACAGAACTAGCAGTGGTTCATCCAGTCTTTCACATTTCCTTGTTGAGGAAATGTGTGGGTGATCCAGCATCGATAGTGTCATTAGAGAGTGTGGTTTTGAAGGATAGTCTCACTTATGAAGAGGTGCCAGTTGAGATACTTGACCGCCAGGTTTGTAGGTTGAGAAATAAAGAAGTAGCTTCACTGAAGGTTTTGTGGAAGAGTCAGTCCATAGAGAGAGCTACTTGGGAAGCGAAAAAAGCCATGAAAGCCAAGTATCCTCATCTCTTTCCTTCCGATTCCATTTCAGCTTGAGGTAATAGTTCCTCTCCCGCCTCTTAGTTTACTCTTCCATGAAAATCAGTCTTAGTATCTTGTTCCTTCCGTTTGTTCTTGCATTTCAGCATATTTGCAGAATTCTTGGAACTCAGTTCAGTTAGATATCAGTTTCTAGTACTTAGTGGTAGGCATTGCAGCTCCTTTCCTCCATACTCAACTTGTTTAGACTTCATTCGAGGACAAATGTTCCCAAGGGGGAGATATTGTAACACCTCAAACTTGAGAAAAATAGAAAATGCAACTTTCAATAATCTGGTGCTAGAACGGATGGAAACCACCCACAGACCGTAGGTAGAACCACAAACCATAAGTGGGGTCCCGTCGTTAGGGTCCAAAGGTTGTTGATCTCTGATTCCACCCACGATCGACCAATACGACCCGTGGTTGGACTTACGGATTGTAGGTAAGGGTCAGCAATGAACCACAAACCACGACCTCAGTTAACGGTCCGTAGTCCAAACGACGGTCCGTCGGTCAGGGTCCGTGGAGGGCCTCATCAGCTTTTAAGTCAGGGTCATTTTGGTCTTTCACCCAATGCATTAGGCATTTAAACTACGTCGTTTAACACCTAAACTATGTCATTTTACTCAGTTTAATCCTAATAATTTAGTCATAAGCTACCTAAAACCTTTATTCTTTAAAATCACCAAAACTTAGAGAAAAATGAGAAGAAATAAGTGTCAGTTTTCCCAAGAACAATCAAAAAATTTGCTTCAAGTTTCAGACCTAAAATCGAAGGATTTCTCCATAATTTTCATAACCAAGTATGTGGGATTTCACTAGTGGATTCCTTTCGTCCACTAGGTCCCTAGAATTCAGTCAGATCCTTGATTCTACCTATCTGCTTTAGACCCAGGTTTGTAAAATCTTGGAGAATTATTATGTTTTAAGTTGCTATAGTATCCATAATTTGAATATCATGTTTTCTTAGAAATATTGTTAAATTCCTCGTATGAAACTCAGAACCCTAGTTGTGTAGATTCTCTTAGTTCCTGACTTGCATTTGCTAGGTCAGTTAAACAGATAATCATTATCCAGATTTCAAATGTTACATTGACAGCATATATATTATATACCCAGCTAGCATGTCAGTGTTTTCAACTATTCAGTTTTTCAGTTACATTTCATTCATATACATATTCAGTTGGGAGTAGACTTAGCACCGAGTTGGACAAGGGTTCAAGAGTATCCTCATAGTCCCAAAACTAAGTGCCCCGGTAAGAGTATAAGTCCCCTCTGTTGGGCATCAGATTTAGTGATCACGCCAGTCATGCCTTTATACCCTTGGCAAGGTATATTGGGTCCTCTCGATGGGGCGTATACATCGCACTCAACGTTTAACTCACATAATTTTATGCCTGTTAATAGTAGCTCTCACAATAAGACTCCTAGTGTATTTGACCAGGTTCTCAATATATACTTCAATATTCAGTTCATCATGTTATCTTCAGGATTAGTATTTGGTCAATGTATTTAGTTTAGCTTTTCAATTATCTCTCAGTGTTTACATTTTTGCTCAATTATGCTTTGTTCAACTTATGTATTTGTTCAGTTTAATATCTATATCCTGCATGCTCAATACATTCCAAGTATGACTCATACTATGCGCTATATCCTTTCATGATGTAGGTTCAGGTACTCAACATTAAGATCGCGCTTAGATCAATTCTCGGTACGCATTCAGTAGCTTCAGTGGTGAGTCCTCATACATCGATGATAATAGACATGCCTTTATTTTAGTCTGTACTTTCAGTCTTTAGTTTGTTAGAGTTAGATGGCGGCCTGTCCTAGTAACTCAACTCAGTTAGAGGCTTTTCAGACATAGTAATAGAATCAACTCGAAATATTTAGTCTATCTTTCAGTTGTTATTAAACTCGTAGTATGGTTTATACATTCAGACTAGTTAGACGTTCCCATTTTCTAGTTATTTATTGATTTAGTTTCCGCATAGTTCATGTCTTATTCAGTTATTCTCAGTATGCTTGATATATGTCAGACACAGGGTTAGCTTGGGGTCACTCGTGATCCTAGGTTCCGTGTTACCTCAAGGGGTTAGTCTCTGGGAGTGACAGTTTTACTCAGTAACTTTTATAGTATGCTTAATATATGCCAGACTGAGGGTTAGCTTGGGGTCACTCGTGAACCTAAGTCCTGTGTTACGTCTAGGGGGTAGTCTCGCGGCGAGACAAAAGAATTTGTCCAAATTAGTAAGAAACAAACATCAAAACTTTCGATAATTAATTAGGGGAAATGTGAATGAGACCTTTAAATATGCAAGAAATAATCAAATGGTATACAATTTTATTCTAAATTTTATAATATAACAAGTTCAAATATATGTTCAATATTATAATGTAAATATTAAACATAGATAGAATTCAAACAACTTTATAACATTGTAATTGTGTCTTATATAATTGTGAAATCAAGCCATACAATGAAGATCAAATATTTTCTTTTGTGAAAATAAACTCAAGAGAAGAAAAGACCACTATTAAGAACCATAAACTCAAAATTATAAAAGTAACCCTCGAACTCAACTTTTTTATAATTGTGTGTGCATTTTTATTAATGTTGTTGCATGTGTTCTTTTTGTGAATGTTACTGCGTGTGTTTTCCTAAGTGCAGCCAGTGGGTTAGTTTGGTTTGGTGTTGCTATGTTTTAGGGTAATTGGGTGTGTATTGTTTTTTTTCTTTCTTTTTTTTCCAGTTCTGTGCGGGTGAGTGTAATTGGTTGCTTTCTTTTCTTTTTGGTCTTCTGAGTGGTGTGAGAGTATATGTGATATAGTAGTCTGTTCTATATAGTGTGTTGCTGGAAGTTCTGTTGGAAGGAAGAAAAACTATTTTTTTGTTGTGTAGTTTTTTTTTCTTCCGTCGTGTATGTTTCTGTTGTGGGTATGTATCATTTTGTAGATTATATTTGAAGGAAGAGACATTAGAGTTAGGAGGTGGTTTAGGATTGATTTGTTAGTGAAAAAAGTGCGGGATGGGAGGTTTAAGGGAGTGGGGAACGTGAGGGAGTGGAAGTGTGGGGGTAGGTTACAAGAAATTTAGGATAAATGGTTTGGGCAGTTTTAGGTTAATTTTTTTAATTAAATATAATCAAAATTGGAATAATAAAAATATTATGTAACTATTTTATTAATAAAAATATAAGAAAAGTCAAATAGTTAGTCTAAAAATATACCGAAGAAACAGTAGCTTAGTAAAACTCTAAGTTAAAAGAAGAACTATATTTTTGGAAGAAGGATATGAGAAACCCTGTACTTGGCTCTGTTGTCAGTTGAACTCTCCTACTTAATAGTTCGCCAAATGAACACTTAGCTCGATGAAACTCTATTTTTAAATCCATCTGACCATTAGCCGAGCTTATGCAATAAAATGGCTAAGTTGGACAAATATGTGACCAGACACATTTTGAAACAAGTGAATGCAATATTTTTATTTAAAAAAATATCAAAATTATAAGACAAAACAATAATAATAAATTTATAAACAAAAAAAAGATTCTTCTTCTTCAGCCCAGCATAGCCTACTCCGCCCCACCGCCACCCCTACCCCTTATATCTTCATCTTTACGCCCAACCCTTAGTCCCTCACCCCACCCCGCTCCTATCCCTTGTCTCTTTTTCTTCTTTGACGTACAACCTTATCACCATAATCATCAAAAAACAATTTAAAAAGTTTTTTCTAAAAAAATATACTAGTCACTTCAGGGACATACGGAAGGGCAAATCATCTATATGCTACACCAGTCGCCAAGAGCAAGAAAATTCACTTGATGTTGTCACTAGTTTGATCAGTCTTTACTTTTTATGTATATGCATTGCTTGATCCAAGTTCGAGTCTATCTTTTGTGACTCCTTATATTGCTATGAGATTCAATATCTTTCCTGAGCAACTTCTTAAGCCCTTCAGTGTTTCTGCACATGTTGGTGAATTTATTCTAGCTGAGAGAGTTTATCGTGATTGTGTCATTTATATCAATCACAAGGACACCATGGCTGACTTAGGCGAGTTAGACATGATAGATTTTGATGTTATTCTAGGTATGGACTGACTTCATGCTTGTTATGCCTCAGTTGATTATAGAACTCGAGTAGTTAAGTTCCAGTTTCCTGATGAGCCAGTTATTGAGTGGAGGAGCAGGTCAGAAGTACCATTTTGTAAACTTATTTTTTCAAGATATAGTGCTTGAATTTACTCATAAACATATATTTTTTTTAACTTGAAGTTTTCTTGATATCTCTTTTAACCATAACAAAATAAATAGGATCATAAAGAATGTGCAAGAGCTAATTACAATCTACCACATTTTGTGATTGAGAAATTTTTCAAGTGTGAAGAATATAATGTGCAATTTTTTCGAGTGAGGGTAGAGGGTAGGAATGAAGAAGATAAAGTGGGAATGGGGGGAAATGAGTATAGTGAGAAAGAGAGTATTGCACCTTTTTAAATATTATTTATAATATAAATATTTAGTTTATGGTATGTCATTGAAATAATAATAATGATAATGATATGTGATTTAAAAATGAGATGAAATTTTATGTGTAAAATGAGTGTACTACACGCATACACAACGGATGAGAAGGGGTTTAAAATATTGTTTTTCAATGAGTTTAAAGGCTCAGTTGGCAAAGTCGTATGTACAAGGTTCCAATTTACAAATAGAGCTAAGTACAAGGGCCTCCTAGGTTATTCTACCGATATTTTTTTTTTGTAAATTTTAATTTCTTTTGAAGAAATTGAAAACAAAAGTTAGCCTAAAACGTGATCCTATTTTTTGATGGAGCAGATTTGGGAACAACAATTTGAGGATCTGAGATTGAGGATGATTCAAGACAAGGTGCTTAGTGGAGAGACTAGAAAGGTGACCTTAGATTTGGAGGGTACCTTGAGGATTGAGGGTTGTATTTGTGTTCCTAAAGTTGGTGGGTTGGTTGGGCTAATTCTATAAAAGAGTTCCATTGTTCTAGATATTATATTCATCCTGGTGTTGCGAAGATGTATCGTAATCTGAGACAACAGTATTGGTGGTATGGGATGAAGAGGGGCATCACAATATTCATGGCTAGGTGCTTAACTTGTCACCAGGTGAAGTACGAGCACTAGAGACTAAGTGGTTTAACCCACCAGCTACCAATTTTAGAGTGGAAGTAGGAGCACATAGCCATAGACTTTGTGGTAGGATAACCACATACTTTCCAGGATTTTAATTATATTTGGGTCATCATAAATCGATTGACCAAGTCATCTCATGTTCTATCGGTTCAGACTACCTACATTTCAGAGAGACTGTCCCAGATTAAAATTAGAGAGATTGTCTGTTTGCATGAGGTGTTGGTCTCTATCATTTCACATTATGGTACTCAAATCAATTCACACTTCTAGAGGTTTATTCAGGGATAGTTGGGTACCCGAATTGAGCTCAGTACAACTTTCCAATCTGACAACTTTCCATCCTCAAACTAATGGCCAATCTGAGAGGACTATTCAAGTTTTAAAGAATATGCTACAAGCTTGTGTTATTGATTTTGATGGTCAATGGGATCGGTCTTTCTCTTTGTCATAGTTTGCATATTATAATATCTACCATTTGAGTATCAAGATGGTTTCATTTGAGGTATTATATGGTAGGAGGTATCGTTCTCTTGTGAGATAGTTTGATGCTTTTAAGGTTAGACCGTAGGGCACCGACTTATTGAGAGATTCTATGGATAGTGTTTGTGTGATCAAAGAGAGACTTCATACTTCCTAAAGTAGGCAGAAAATCTATATTAATAGGAGACTGCGACCTTTAGAGTTCATGATTAGTGATTAGGTATTTCTCCGGCTGTCGCTCATGAGAGGTGTGATGAGTTAGGGTGGAAGGGCAAGCTTAGCCCCACGTTCATCAGTCTTTTTGAGATTCTAAGGCGGGTAAAAGAGGTGGCTTATGAGATAGCCTTACCTCTAATTCTTTCAAGTGTTCATCATGTGTTTTATCATGGTATGTTCCTGATAAGTCTCACGTGCTTCAATGGGATTCGGTTCAGCTTGACAAGTCCATAAGTTTCTTGGAAGAGCATGTGGTCATTCTAGATAAGAAAGGTTTAGAAGGCTGCAGTCTAAAGAGATCCCATCAATGAAGGTTCAGTGGAGGAACCTTCTGGTCAAGGAGGCTACCTAGGAGGCCGAGCTTAACATGCAGACCTCGTATCCTCACCTTTTCAAGCCTTCAAGTACTTCTTTTGTTTTACTTTCATGGACAAAAGTTCTTTTACTAGTGGATGCTGTAATGACCCTTGAGATCAATTTTATGTTTTTGCTTCCTTTGATTGATTTTCCCCTTTTCGTAGCTCCCTAGTAGTTTTGTGTAGTTCTAGGTTGGGTGACATACTTCTCGAGGTGATTGGTTAAGTTTTTAGTGGGTTCATCCATTTTGGAGGCTTAATATTTAAAAAAGTTGACTTTAGTCAACATTCCAAGATTCTAAAGTCTGATTAGAATTCTGTCAGTTTCATCATCTTCGGAAGGCGTCATTTTTGTCTAGTGGGATGTTTGGTATGGGTTTTAAGGCTTTCGTTTTGAGTTGGTACAATTAGGTATTTTAGTTTTTGAGATTTTTCCCAAAGTTTGACTTCAGTCAACTTTTTGGGTAAATGTGCTCGAAATGGAATTCCTTTAGTGCGATTAGCTTTGAGATGTCGAGATTAGTCTAGAACGCCCTTTGGTTTGGTTCTTGAGGCTATCGAGGTGAGTGTATGGCGTTTAGCATTTTATTTGGTATTTCCTTGTAAGTGATGACTTTGGTCGACATTTTGACGAGACGACCTCTGTTGGTTGTTTCGTCAAGTCCATTGAGTCTAGAATGTCATTTTAGAGTGGTTTACACTTTTGTTTTGCATCGTTTCGACCCAAATGAATTTTGAGGGTCCATTTGAAGTTTGGAGCATTTAGCTCAAATTGATGAATGTTAACTTCTGGTGCAATCATTTTTGGTGACCCATGATCGCTTATGCGATGGCTGCTTTAGTGATCAAGGGTTTACTTTCTTGAAGGGGCACGTGTAGGCGGGGGCCGCTTAAGCGGCTTGCAAGTCTCTTTAGCAAAGGGCCGCTTCTGCGGCTAGGGAGCATCTTAAGCGGCAGGCGCCTTTGAGGAAGGGGTCGCATTTGCGGCCCTTAACAGCTAAAGCGGTGGCCGCTTAAGCGATCATATGTCTTCTTTAGCAGTAATTGCTGGGATAAAATCCATTTTCTTCTTTATTTCTTCAAGGAACAAACCCAATTGAGGTGGAGTTCATCCAAAGGCGATTTTTCTCAATTCTTGACAAATTTAAGTAATTCAAAGGTAAATTTCTTCTCCTTCACTTTCTAAACTCGATTATAGCTTCACTTTTGCAATTCAATTCCATTTTTAGCCTCAACTCTTTGGATTTCTAAATCCTTAAATTTGACATTTGGACTATTTGAGGTCTGAATAGACCTCCATTTTCCCCAACTTTTGGCATGTGATCCTCAGTTTGAGGAGAACATAATTATGGTCTTAGTTTCGTAAATTCTGTAATGTCATTCAAGGGTCAATATTTTACCCAATTTTTGGTCTGAATTTCATAATGTTGATATGGGTATCGTTAGGCTCGTATTGAATTTCTCTTTCTATTCTTAATGGCTTGGTAGTAGTTTGAGGCTCTCCAGAAGGGAAAATTACTCGAATAGTTGTTCATGTGAGGTTTCGACCTTGAGGTAGGTTATGTATTCTCCCTTTTAGACTTGGATTAGCTTGATTATATTGTATTTGATTAGTTTGATAGTTAGAATTGTTTTAGGAATAGTTTATAGCTGTGCTTGATCCTTTGTGAGAATTATTAGCCATTTCGGGTTACTTAGTTTATCCTTTTAGTCGAGAAATTTTAGTTTAGGTTGAATTCTTCTCTTGGTTGTCATTATTGATCCTTAGAGTGCTATTAGGTGGCTTGTGACTTAAATGCTATACATGATGGTTATATTAGTGTTTTATGGACCCTTTTGGGTTATGTTTTGATTTTACTGCCTTATATGTTTGAATTGTTGGGCTATAGGTCGTAATCTTGGACTAGCAGGAGTTCCAAGTTAGTATGCTTGTGCTCTAACGAGTGTTTATCCGATTGTGTGTGTGATTGGATTGGCTTGCGATGATGATCAATTTGTGTTGATGTGAAATCATGTTCATTGCATATTGATGGCATAGTTGCATTTGATTTTGGGAAGAAAAGAGGTTTTGAAGATAACTACTATTTTTAGCTTTAACGAAGAGGGATTACTAATTTTTAACCAATTTTACGAATGGAAACTCAATTTTGAGGAAAATGTTCCATTTTTTTCCTTATAAGACATATGTTAATGAGCTCTGGAAGCCTTCAGATTGAATTGCGAGTTTTATTTTTCTAATATGTTGAAGTGGGATTCTGTAGTTGTCTCAGGGGTCCGCGGGACAGCCGGTGAGTCAATTCCAGAACTTTTTACATTCATTATATATTGGTCACATGTGCATTGCATCTAATTTTGTGGTTGACTATATGTGTTGTTTGGATTGTGTGGTAGAACTTTTGTTCCTTTCTTGTCGGTAGTTTTTGTTACTTTTAGCTCTCTCTTTCTCTCTCTCTCTATATATATACATATGTGTGTGTGAGAGAGAGAGATCATTTTGATCTCAGTTGGAGTATGATGCCTACTGAGTACCCCATGTTTTGATACTAATATTACACTTCTGCATCTTTTTCTAATATAGCTCCCAATATGAGCCACCCTCCTTGAGCATGGGATTTACCTTGGCCATCACAGACTTGGATTGTGGTGAACTCCTGGCGTTCAAAGACTTGCTGCTTTCTTTCTTTGTACTAACTTATGTTTTGTATTTTACTTAGTTAGTTCTCTTGTACATATAACATTTCTATACTTGGTAACTCTTGTATAGGTGACGCGAGGTCCAAGGTTAGGTCTTCTGTTAGTCTGTCTTCTTGGTCACATTCGGGACTCTTTTTTATATTTTGTATCGCACTACAGATTTATAATATGGCTCGTTTCTCTATATGCTAGTCATATTTCCGCTTATTCTTATTATTATTATTATTATTATTATTATTATTATTACTATAGTAATATAAATAAATTTATATATGGTTTCTTGATTTGGTTCCGAGATGGTGGTACACTCAAGTTCGATACTATTTTTATTGGTTTTGTCTTTGTGACTCCGTCTAGCCTGCCGTGGTTCTAAACCTGTTAATGAGTTGAAAAGGGCGTCTATACCCGATTAGAACTGCTAGACACATGGGCTCAATAAAAATACGTATTAAATCTTAACAGACCCTTTGCTTGGATAAAAGGATTAAATCTTTCCATACAATCATAAAACTATATTAAATTTGTATATATTTCGATTCATATTTATTCCTTGAATTCGGATGCTAACAAGTTAGATTGAAGTTGACTGTGCGGATGACCGCCAGTCTTCACAGATCTAGTAAATTGGTATCAGAGCTTTTCTAACTCTTTCGGCAAACAAAGGAAGAAGGCTATCTATAAGCTTAGCTTTCCAATGCTTATAACTATTTTCGGACAATTCCTTCACCCTACTCATATAAGTATCTTTATACCATCTAAATTCACCTAAGGTTCTATAGCGTAGACCATTTAATAAGGTGCGAACAGTCTTATACTGATTGGTAAATCTACTATTAAAATGTTCTAAAATGGTTAAGACTAAGGTATAAACAACGTCTTTTTTATTTTTCACTAGAGCCATACCCAAGTTATCAACACCCTCGTTATCAGAAATAGCATTTAACACCGCTACTTTTTGCTTACTCATATAATTATCCAACCAACCTCTGAGTTGGCCAGTAAAATCTGCAATAATCATTTTGCAAATATTTCTAATCTGTATTTTAAACACTTTTACAGATAGTGACATACATAAGCATTTTATGAACAAGAATAATTAACTGTCTATCATTCAAACCGTCAAGATTTCATTCATAAATTTCAAACCACTATATGAGGTATTAGTCTGATTCCAATCTCATTCCTCTATTAACACATCTTGAGGAGTTGGTCTGGAATAATAATAAGTATGCATGCTAGGTTTATGAGCATACTTAGTATTACTATTCTTTTTTGGGATAACCATGAAGTTATTAAATTCTAAGAAAACATGATTTTTAAAATCAAAAGTTTTTTCCATTTCATCTGCAAAATTGTTTGACAAATCAATAGGTTTTGCACCAAATTCAGTTAAATTTTTATGAAGAAGTTCTTCTAAATCATAAATCGATTTAAATTTAAAATCCCAAAACTCAGGGGGCCTTTGCACATGAGTAGCAACAGTCTGAGCTTCCGAATTACTTTTAGAAGTAGAAGCCGTATCAGAACTCTTTAAATCATTTTTTATTCGAATTACTAATGTTATTAATTCATCTAATTTTTTATCGAGAGAACTAATATGTTCACCCAAAACTTTAACATAAAGTCCCAAATAATTATTTTGAGAAATTAAATTATTTATTTCATTAATGCTGGCTGCCGCAACATCTTCTTCAACAAATTTTTGAAAGGCAGTAAAAGTGATACCTGTATTATTAGGTAAAATAAAACATGACTGAGGAGGATAAACAACCTTAATAGTATTACCAGAACCATCTTTATAAGATCGTTCAAGAACCACTACAAAAAAAAACAGTGTTTAGCGACAAACAAAATTTTTGTAGCTGACTAACGACGACTTAGCGACAAAATAATGTATATGTTGCTAAATAAATAAAAATTATATTAATATCCACTCTAACGACACATTAGCGACGAAAACAATAAATTGTTGCTAAATTTGGGTGCTAAAAATTGGCGCCTTTATTTTGCCTACAAAAATAGCGACGTAGTTTAGCGAAATTTTTTTGTCGAAATCTAGCGACGGATGTAGCGACGATATGGTCGTCACTAAACATAAAAAATATTTTTAAAAACTTAGCAACAAAAATAAATCGTTGTTAGTATTTATTCTTTAATAACAAATATATATAAAGCGATGGATATATATATTCCGTTGCTAAATCCGTCGCCATTATCAAATAAATATATTAGGATATATATCTTTTATTATATTTTTCTTTCTCTTTCCAAACCCAAGCAGAGACTTGAGAAACCATGTTCTTGAAGGAGAGAACGACGTGAGAGACCATCTTCAACAAGGATTCCATCTTCCATCACCTAAGGTAAGTCGCTTTTCCCCTCTTCTTATTGAGAAAATCGCTATTTAGAGAGGAGACTTGGAGACCATCTGCAATATTGAAGCATATAGTACCAAAATCGTTAATCCATCTTATACAAAGAGAAATAGTTGCTTTCTTCAGAGGTTTTAGGTACGTGAATCTATTATTTTCAAGTATGTGCCTAAAAAATTGCTTTCTTCTATGATTTTTTTCATCTTTTTTGGTTCTTATGTAAATTTGAGTTGGTTATAGCTTTCATTCTCATGGGAATCTGCTATGTATTTTTTAAATTCGTCTGGAGATTCTGGTAGGATTATTTTTATGAAGTTGGGAGGATTTTTCTTGTTGCATTGGAGATTCTGGTAGGGGGAATTTTGCTTGCTACAAGTCGTGACTACTGTTCATTATTAACAAAGGATGTTAAGTTTCAATACCTTGTTCATGGTTCCTATGCATATATAACGAGTATTTAGATTACGTATAAGGGACTAGAAACATAGTGATGAGAGCTTTTTCCCTTGTTAGTAGAGTTAGTAGAGTTCAGAGTTAGTAGAGTTAATAGTGCGAGATAATTGGTGATTAGTGTTCAGTGTTCAGAGTTAGTAGTAGTTATCTATATCCAAGTGTTTAGATTTAGTAGAGTTAGTAGTACCTTGTTCATAATGTATGTAGTCTACTATTACATTGCTGAGAGCTTTTTCCCTTAACTTTTTCCCAGGCCAATGAATAAACATATATAGGTTCGATGAGGTTGTCATGAGATGCCCAAAGGATATGTTGTACTAGAGGGTGAGGGTAGTAGATGTTTCTGAAAATGAATCAATTTATTGTAGTACCTATTTTACAACTAGCAGCATGGTTTTACAGCTTAATTAGCATTTTAGGGAAACAAAAGAACAGACTGCAATTTTTCTAAAGATTGGTTGACTATAACTCTATAAGGATCACGTAAACAAGCAATGGAAACAAAAGAACAGACTGCCTATTTGGCTATTGTTTTTCGTATTTTTTAGGTGTCGTTTTTGTGAAAATCTAGTACTGTTTTATGAGAATCTGGTGCAACTGTTTTGCTGCAATTTCGGGGATTGTTTTGGTGTTTTTCTAGCGCAACTTTGGTGTTGTATTAGTTTTTTTCTACTGCTTTATTGGTGCAGTTTCATTGCCTATTGCTTACTAACCTGCTACCCTAATACGCAACCTCCACACCCTCCTATCTAAGATCATGTACCAGGTAATCTGAAGTTACACCATGACCTTAGATATGTTGGACATACTACAACAAACACCCAACATCCAATTCAAACCATTTTTTAAGGATACAGAACAAGGAAAGAATCATATAGCGATACTATAAAACATTTTCTCTAACATTTAATAACAAACTGAAAGTCTAGATCACAACCCCTATAGTACAAACTATGGCATATTAATGTGCAAACACTCATGATTCTAGACAAGAAACACAGCAAAATATTAACTGTCAGAAAATAGGGAAGTTAAGGCAGCAAATAGATACATGGATTTCCATTGGCTAATTTATAGGTCTCAGCACTTGTGAGGGCTAGAGGCGTTTCTTTTTTTTAAAGTGTATTCTACTGGTACTTGATGCATGCATTTGTAGAACTGATGTGGCATTCCATGGACAAGTATTAGTTATGTGGTGTAAATTATAAGAGGAAGAATATCTTTCATGTTGTAGAAATGACTTGGCATTGCGTGGACAAGTATAGTTCTTTTGTGCGACTTTTTTTTAGATATTCCTGTCCTCAGTCTATTTTCTTCATATTACAAAGAGTTTTGAGGCAAAGTGATTGCCTCTTCTAAGGGTCTATGCAGAGCATTCTGTAATCTTTTTTCTGATCAAATAGGTTGTAGTGGTCTCGTGACATGGCCACATGTTCTCGTGAAAGGATATTAATATACTTAATTTGAAAATTTTGTTTCAGAAACATTTCTATTGGAACTCTTCCATTAATGAAGGTGTAGTAAGGAGACAATGGGAAGTAAAGGCAGCAACCAGGTACAGGGATGTCATTTCTAGAAAAAAAGCGAGTTAACACAAAGCCATCCTATGTACTTGAAAATGTGTGGGAAAGTTGGACTCAACTTTGGGGAGATGCTAAGACTGTTGAGAGGTCAGAAATAAATTCAAAAAATCATTGTGGTGGACGAGAAGTCGCTCCTGGAACTCACACAGGAGGCTCTGTCTCAATTGGAGAGTATCGCAAGAGACTTGTAAGTATATATTTCACGCAGCATATAAACTAAGATCTTTATGTTAACTATATGCGTTTGTATTTGAACATAAAGATTACTAGTTGGATGCAGTTGTTTCTCTTGTTATTCGATTTGCTAAGTATCCACCTAATTTTAGGAAGCTAGCCAATATTCTTGTATGAAGCTAGCCAGTAAGTCATATTGTAGGAAGTTGTCCAGTAATTTTTTTGTGCATTTATTTTTGTTGTTAAACTTTCTGATTTTTGACTCTTCTAACATCAGCTTGAGCTGAACTTTCTAAGGACATGGGCATCTGTTTGAAGCTGTGACGATTGTGCTTTGGACCAATATGATGATGAGAACTGCTAAATTTGATTAATTAATTTTGTTGATTACACTGGGTATGTTGTTGTTGTAGAGTTATAGAAATGTATATAGGGGGCAGGGGAGTTATTAGTTATTAGTGGCTTATTGTTCTGATTCTTGTACCCTTTTTGGCCATTTACATATTGTCATCTTCTTATAATTTCACATATCATACTGAATTGCTTCTGTAAAAACTGTCTTCATTTATTTTTCAGTTCTGAATATATGATATTAACAACATAGTCCACATGCTATGTTGTTGTGACTTTTAAGTTCTTATAACATATACCTCTATACCTCTAGCATGTGGATTGTGTTATAAATATCATATATCACCCCTAAGTATTAATAACATTGTGTTTCGTCTCTTTCAAATATGTCATAACATGACTACTGGTACAACTGAAAATGAGTCTGAGTTAAACATTGTTTTCAGATCCTCACCACTTATGAACTGTCTGTTTTACTTGTATGAGTGAACCATAAAGTCCAGTTGCACTTGAATAATACTTTCATACTTCCATACTCTTGTTTCTGTATAGGCTGTAGAAAAGGGTAGAGATCCAACACCAAGCGAGTTACATTTGCACGTTCATACACATGGTCATGATGGACATACTTTTGTTCGTGAGTGTTCTTGAATTGTCCATGTAAGTCCAAAATTTTAGAAGTTCATTGACTTTATATTTAGAAATCTTAAAGGTTAAAATGCTAGGTTCCAACTCTGTGCGCTTGAATTTTACCTTGAAAGGTTATTTGAATTCTTTTTAGTGGGGTAGTAACTTAGGGTCATTCTGGAGCATTAGCTGTCTGTTTTATCCTTTATATGCTTAGCTGATAAGTGAATGAATCTCTTCAAGCTGATAAGTAATGCAACTCAGTAGGAGCAAGTATGAAGCTTCCTTACAAAATAGAAAGAATCTCTTGAGTGTGTAAAAGTGAGGTACAAAATTCCAGTAAAGTTAATGTATAAATCTGTAGAGGTTACTAAAAGGGCATATGTAATAATTGACCTTACCCAGTTAACAAATTAGGTATTAAAACTAAGAGTAGGAAGATGTCTTTATCAAAAAAACTATTGATTATCGATTATGTTTGTTAGAAAGTTTGGTCAGCTAGAACCATATGCAATAGGAGCAGTTTAAGTGAATAATGAGTTCTCGTTATCAGGTCACTGGAAGTGGAGGGAAAAGATCAACTTTTAGGTTTGAAAGTTTCCAGTGGGTCACTGGTCTTGTTTCCTTAGAATATATTGGGATGAACCAAGTAGAGCTCTCTATGGTAGGATCGAGTTGTTTGTTGGAAATGCTAAACCTCTGTTTGAGAATAGACTGTTCAAGTTTTAAGAACTTGATATATTCGGCATTTTGGTCAACTGTCGATTCTAGTAATGAAGAAATATCAACTGTCGTCGACTCTAGGATTTACACTTGTCGATAATGCTCAGCACCAAATAGATATTAGCGCCTATAAGTTGTTGTGTGTCTATCTACGTAGTATGTCAACGATGCCTAAAGAAAGGATCAGGGTGGATAAACAGGGCATGAAAGACAACGAAGCCAAATTCTTTCAAATTTGAACTCTGCCCCAACAGAGAAAGTAAAAACAGAGAAAGTGTCATCATACTAGTATTTAAGTTTAATGACAATTCATTTTGGAATGAGATATTTCCCAGATACTGCAGTTTGGTCCTAGAGTTGTTGGTTGGAAATGCTAAACCAGGTACTGCAATTTGGTCCTGTTTTCCTGTGTGTTGGCAGTCATCAATAATTCTTCATCCATTTGAACTTTCTCTTCATAATCTTTTCTATTTGGATCTGCTCCAAAGTTGAGTAGTAGAAGAATACATTCAACACGTCCTTTTGAAGCTGCTAAATGCAAAACTGTACGTCCATTGCTATCAGATTCATTAGCATCCATACCCTTTTTTAGCAATTGGCTCAACAAAAGATCATCTCCTCTGTTTGCTGCAAAACATAAGCTAAGAGGCATGTCTATTATTCCTTGAGCCAGCATATGTTCTATATCTGCTAATACTGTTGTCATCATTGGGTCTGTTTGCTCTTTCAAATGCTGAAGGAGATTATTCATGATTATTGTCCCGTCTCCTATATTTTCTTTAATGATGTTGAAAATGAAGTATGATCCAAGCGTAGCAGTTGGGATATTCTTTTGGTTCGAACATAAGTTCCTGTGTGATATAAGTTCCACTGCTCCAACAACCAGAATGTACAGATCTGTAGGTGCTTCATTTTGTAAAATGACATCCTCTTTTGGAGGGAAATACTCTGCCTTCATCTCAGAAACCAGTTGAAAAAGCAAGTCATTTGATACCCCATGGAATAAGTAGGCCTTATCCACCAGTGGATAGAATAGATGATGTGAAATGGCAGATCGAATAGCTTTGGGTAGTGTTTCAAGAGTTTCTTACTGCTGCAGATTTTCCGAATCTGTTCTGTGCATCATAGACAAGTGATCTAGCATTTGTTCTTCAAGTCGAACATTCAGCTTATTCCTTTTTGCAAAGCTTGAGGCAGCTTGAATATCATCCCTAAATTTCTGTGTCTTACTGATTCCATGGACAATCAAGTTGGTCATGTTTCCAATAATGTATGCAGTCAACCCGAGGGCGAATAGTATGTACATCATGGTGAATATCATTTCCTCTGTAGCAACCGCATGCAAATCCAAGAGGCCTTTGCCTAGTTTAACGTACTTAAAGCTGAGCAGCAACAGTCTTGTTGGTAAAATACCAGGATGGTTGGGTCAGTAGAAAAAATTTCAACAACTTGGATTAGCTTTTTTTTTTTCTAATCAAATAAAGTTTTTTTTTGTTTCAAATAATCTTCCAGCAGTCACCTTTTGATACAATATGTACTAATTTTACTATTTATTACAGGAAAGATATGAAGAAATATTACGAGAAAAATAGAGTCTCAGACAGATACTAATCAATGTGAAGCATATTACAAAGTTGCGAGAGAAGCAAAAAAGAAAAAAATATATGGTCTTAGATCTGAAGGAAAAAATTACTATGGATCAATTTTTTTTGTCTCTTCTGGATCTAATGCTTCATCATCAGTAGCACCTTCGGTTTCTCAACCAGCAACAACAACAAATATGTCTGAGTTTGTGACGCAATTGATTCCTGCACTTATTGATCACTTTCTTCCTGTAGTTCTTGAGCGGGTACATGAAGTAATTTCTTCACCACCTACTGATAATTCATAAGGTGTGACACATGTAGTTCCTCCTAGTAGTACTAATGTTGAGGAGGAGGATCCTTTATTTTCAGATGATGATCGTAGCGCTTGACCAAGCTTGCATTAGATTTTGATATTGTCTATTTTTGAAAGTACAAATTGTGTATCCATAATACTTGATGGATGTGGGTTCTTTTGATTTAAGAATTGTTGGTAGATACTTATTATGGATGTTTCGGATATATATAATTATGTTGTCGGGATCAATAATTATTATTCTATACGAATGTTGGTTATTTCATGGGTATTTAATAATTTACATTTAATATGTTTCAATAATGTATGTTAAAAATAAATAAATAAATAATTTACAAGAAAATTGTTAGTAACATATTTAGCAAAGATTTAAATTGTAGTTATAGAGAAACTTTGGCGACGGATTAGCGACAAAAGATTTTGTTGTGATGTAATTCAAAAAATATGTTGCGACGGAATAGTGACAAAAGATTTTGTTGCGAAGTTATTCAAACGATGAAATTAAACTATTAAAATAGCAACGACAATGTAAAACTGGCGACGAATAAGTCGTCGCTAAGAAATTAGTAACGTATATAGTTTGTCGCTGAGATGTCGCTAAACTAGCAACGAAATTAAAAAACTTCGTCGCCAAGAGGTTAGCAACGAACAAAATAGTAACAAACAATATTTCGTCGCTAATCCAATTTAGCAATGAAAATATGTAGATTAGCGACGAATTGCGTGCGTCACTAAACACTGATTTTTTTGTAGTGAACGTTGATAAATAAAGGTAAATAAGAGGTTATAAATCAGGGGACAAAATACATAATTTGATTATGTAGAGCACAAGTTTCATAAAACTCTTGAGAAATATTATTTAAATCATTAGCACTATAAGTGTCAAAAAACCATGTTTTAAACTGGTTCCATTTGTCACCCAAAAATTCATTTTGAATGTACTTTCTTGCCAGTGAACCTGAACTAAAATCTATTTGGTGTACATTCATCATTGAGTCTTATTGGGATTAAAAATCCATTTCGGATACAAAAGGAATATCCTTATCAGAAATATCAGAAGAACTATCATTAGCTTGAACAACATTCGTTCGAGGATCAATTTTTATTTTATTGACAAGTCTATTACTTTGATCCATAGATATAATAGAAGGTATGTAAAGAAGCAGCACGATTACGAGCCGGACCATACACAAGTTCAATAGGGGAAATATGATGAATAGCAGACAATCTTCTATCAGAAAATGAATGTCTACTATAAGGAGTATCATTAAACTGCATGCAAATCCTACCATCAGGATTTTGTGTAATATGAGAATACTCAGAATTAGTGATAGCATTTGTAATTTGACTAGGGGATATAACAGAATCTAAAGTCCAAGTAATTGAACAATTAATTTCTTCCCATTTAATAGGTCTTCTAGTAGTAACATTAGATTTAACAAAATTAGTTTCTACTAAAATAGTCTGATTAGATGTATCATATAACTTACATCTCGGGTTTAACGTCGATAGCAATTTAAAATAAATTCTATAAGATAAACAAATTAATTATGATTCAGGTGCATAATTATAACCATGCGTTTTAACATTTAAGTTAAATCATCAAGAATATTAGCATTAGTTAAAGATAATTACAAATTAGGCTGAGTATTAAAATATACCGGGCCATATGCTACAATGGACTCAATCGAATCCATCAAAGATTATCTAAAATTTAAATTTCTAGCATCACGAAGAGCAACTAAAAATGTCTCAGGTAACCCTTTAAGAGTTAAAGGTTTAAAAGCAATTTGAACCATGCCAATATGCAAGAAATTATATTGTTTTTATATAACTCAATATCTCATTTATTTAATAAACGAATAGTCTGTTCAGACAAATTTAACGCCAAGAATTGCTCAGTACTTTTTGTTAACTGTTTATGAGAAATTTTATCAAACCAACCATAATCATAAATAGTTTTAATATCAATTTCTGGAATAGTCCATTTGTTTAACAAATCAAGGTTTTGAGGTATATCTACCTCTTCCACTCTAGTACTTTTAGTACTCACTTCTCCTAGATCCATATTCAAAAGAACATCGCTATGTCGTATACTTCACATCAATCTCATATTTACATGAAAGTTCCTAGGCTCTGATACCAATTTACAGGATCTCTGAAGACTGGCGATAATCCTTGCGGTCAACTTCAATCTAGCTTGTTAGCATTCGAATTCAAAGAATAAATCAAAATCGAAACATATGCAAATTTAATATAGTTTTATGATTGTATGGAAGGATCTTGAACCCTGGTTGTTTTTGACCCCTTATTAGCATTAGTAGGAACTGGGGCCTACTGAATGTTCTGATTGACCACACTCTGAGCTTAAAGCTGAATAGCATTCTGAAACTCTACATTCGAAACCTTATGGTCTGGAACGGGAGGAACTCTGTTAGCATTGCGGCATTAGCATTCCTTGCGTAAGCTCTACGAGGAGGAATGATCTAAAACATATAACGACGGATTAGAAAGGATATCATACCTACGCACGATAAGAATAGAAAGAAACTGAAGTTTTTCCTAAAACACTTCGTAGTCTTTCTTTCATTAGATGTGGTGCACTTCACACACATGAAATAGACTCTACTTAGTGCGGCTTTTCACACATCCTAGGACTCTTAAACCTAATGCTCTGATACCAAATTTGTGATGCCCCAAGGCTACCCCCTTGACGTAAACACGGGACCTGGAATCACGAGTGACCCCAAGCTAACCCTGAGCTGGCATATCATAAGCATACTAAAATAACTGAATAAAATATATTATGCGAAAGCTTAGAACAAGAGATAACTTAATGTGGGGAATACCTAAAACTAATATGAATATACATAATTTACTATGAGTTTAGTGATACTGAACAATCACTCAAAACTAAATTTGAATCTAATACTCTGTCTGGAAAAGCCTCTACTGACTAGAATTATTAGAACATGTCCCCTGCTAACATTAGCAAAACTAAAAGAGAAATAAAAGACTAAATGTGAAAAACATGTCTATTGTCCTCGAATTATGAGGACTCACTACTGATGATGCTGAATACTGATCGGGAACCGATCAATGCATGATCTGGATGCTGAGTACATGAACCTACATAATGAAAGGATGTAGCACAGAGTATGCGTCAATATTTGAAATGTACTGAGCGTGCAGGATAAAGAATATAGCTGAACAAACATATAACTGAACCAAGCATAACTGAGCAATGATATAGCTGAATATGAATGTAAATACTGCAATATACTGAAAAGCTAAACTGAATGCAATGACCAAGTACTAAATCATGAATATGACATGCTAACTGAATGCTGAAGTATAAACTGAAAACCTGGTCAAATGCACTAAAGTCTGACTATGGGATCTACTATTAACCGACATAAAACTACGTGAGCTAAACGTAGAGTCCGATGTTGATTTCACGTATCAGGACACTTCATTCAATACTAAGTGCCAACGATCTTGAGTAGTAATATAACCCAACTAGTGAGTTGGGTTCGAGTCCCAAAGGGAGCGGTTCGTACTCAAGAGTCAATAGAAAAGCATAAAATTGATCTAGTCAATCATAACTAAAAACATTTACGAAATAAAGCATAGCTTAAATTAAGGGTGACACAAGTGTCAAATATCAAAAAGGGGTTTGTAGTCAACTAGCAACTAAAAACAACAAATAATATGGAAATACAAATATGTAGACGGGATTCTTGGGATGTGATAGGATTATGGGTTAAGGTAAACGACCAGGCAATTGCAATTAATAGTAATCCGCTGCAAATCAGTGAATAAGCTAGACTTTAGTGGGGGGGGGGGGTAAACTTTCTCTCAAATAATTTACCCCGAATCAAATTGGTCTCTCTCAAACACCAGTAAGCGGCAATGAAGCACAGCCTTCACTTTAGTCCATTCACTCTCTCGAGCTGAATGTGTGGAAAAGGGTTTATGATTCACTCTCTCGAGCTGAACCCACAACAATCCAATACCCACATACCATCGAATTAATAATTTTGATTTTAAAACCTCTCTCTCGAGCAAGCCAAAAACACGAAGTTAAGATTGTATTTGCAACTACAACCTCATTAAATTCAACCACAACTACTGAACGAAATTACTTTTAAACATCAAATAAACTATCAATTAGCAATACCCAACAATTAATTTAACCCATAATCACATAATCACACCCCAAGAATTGGGGTTTTAGCTAGACATAGTAAAAAGATAAAAATCGATACCAAAATTTGTTTCCATTAATTGGGTACGATTAATATTGTCTTTACAAATGTCTAAGATGAAGAATCTTCAACACCCACTTCCAATTTCTTAGAAATGGAAATCTTCAAAGCTAAGGAAAAATGTCTCTAAATAACAGTTCTAAGTTCTCAAACTGAATAATGAACTTGGTATTCTAAAATTGCATACTAAACTAAAAATTCAAACAAGTATTTATAGTTTTCAAAAAGTGTGCTGTGAAGGACCAATCGGTGCAGTTAGTCGGGATCACCGATCCAATCGCCGATCCAATCGGCGATCCACC
>JAJOOJ010016053.1:0-22536 GCA_029582625.1 Solanum boliviense | reverse complement strand
CTTTCTTTATATCGCACTTGTTTTAAATTGCCTTATATTGAAAGAAGTCAGTCAGGTTGAGTTGAGTTGAGCCAGGTAAGCTATTCAGTTTCTTCCAGATTTCCTTCTAGCCTTTGTTGCTTAGTTTTCCAGCTCTCATACTCGTATATTTCATGTACTGATGCCAGTTGGCCTGCATCGTTTGATGATGCAGATTTAGGTACCCCGGATCAGCATCTTGCACGTCGTTGATCCAGCTGAGCACTCCAGAGTCAGTGGTGAGCCTCCTTGCACTCCGGAGGACTCAATTATTTTGTGTTCTTAGTTTTTGTTTTATTAGGATGTTGCGGGGTATGTCCCAACATCCATCTCAGTATTTTAGAGGCTTCATAGACAGACAGTCAGTCAGTTAGTTTTGAGTCTCTCATCTATATATATATGTAAATATTCTATTTTGAGATTTGAGTTGCCTTTATGGCCATATTTTATAAGTTAAGTTGTTTTCTAATCTTGCATTAGCATTGAGTTATTCTGTTGGGTTAGGTTTCCGCTGAGTTAAGAAAGTCAGGCCAAGGGTTCGCTTGGGGCCAGAAATGGTCTCCGAGTGCCGGTCCCGTCCAGGGTGTAGGCTCGGGGCGTGACAGGCTAACACTAATTTCGAATCTAAAAGTACTTTCCCATCAATATAAAGTTATTGAATCACGTACAATGTCAACTCCACGTAATCTTTCAGATGCCAAATTTTGACTAACATTCAAAACCATCATATACCTCATACCAACACTTAAGAAATTCTTGGCCACTCCAATAATTAGGTATACTATAAGCTCATAACCTCTACTCACCATCAAATGCCTATATCATAACAGTCTGTATCGTCCCATCAACAAAGTAGTTTCAATCCTCTCGAAATCCTCATTAATCATGTAAAACAGTAGGTCCACACCGTTGAACATCAATAAGTTACCTATCATAATTTGTGCAATCTAGTTCGACATAATCACATAGAATCTTTCACACATCACTGCTTGTCACCCAAACAAAAACTCAATGCTTAGAAAAGTCGATGATATATTCCTAGTAAGTCTGTACCAAACTAGTTCACATTACAGTCATATCTAAACTCATAGGTAAAAATCAATAAATCCTTCAACTACAAACCAAGGGGTTATACGAGAGGCTTATTCCTTTACTTTTCTTAAATTCTTCCCATGACACAAAATTCTAAATATCTTTAATTCTTCAATACACTAGACTGTTGTTCCTTTTGTTGATTCGCTCACGCCAATCTTATCCTTTGACTAACAATCCATGATATTATACCTTATACTTTAAACCAAAACTTTAAGTGAGGTACTTTCTTAGGCCCTTTAACAATCAAAAGTAACAAATTCTATGACTCAAACCCTACACATGTTCTTCCAAATGCTCAATATTCAATGTGATCGATCAATTCTTACCTTACCAATTTATACCTTGACAAAACATACTACCACGAACGTAGACTTGCAAGGAAAAACTTGAATTCTGATTCCAACTATGCCAATTATCAATCTCAAAAACACAAAAACACTTATTACCACACTCAAATCGAACGCCTTTAGACTTCTTTCTCAAATCTTATCCAATCGTTTTAACCGATCTGATTAACCCATGACACTATTACCATGATCAAAGCAAAATGGTTGAAACCACGTATTTTTGAATCCAATTCTCAACCCCTCTAAAGATACCTCCTTAGCCCTTGCAATCTGAGTAAAATATCCTTGCTCTTGCCTCTTTACGAAGGCTAAACTACATCCCACTAATTCTTTTTATTTGTGACTCTAGTTCATTCCAATTCTATTCGAGTGGTGTCTTAGCACCTCCTATAACTTTCCATGCAACTAGGCTACTCATCAAATAATAGCAAACCATAACATTAGATACTCGAAAGTCATCATTACCATACAAAAAATTTGAATATTTTCTCTCTCACCTTAATTACACATTTTCCAATTAATTCTCTCTCATATGTTTAAAAAAATTGAATATTTTCTCTATCTCATATTTTCATCTTTCAATTCTTCTCCATTTCAAAGCCCGCCTCTCTCTGTTCTTTCTTGCTTGTTTTTTTCTTTCTTTCAGAAATTGGAAAATATATTTTATAAAGATATTCACACAATCCCTTTGATTAAGGTATGCATCTTTATCCATTTTTTAAGATTTGTTTTATGATTTTATTTTTGTTTTAATCATTCAAAATTATTGTCTATAGTTGAAATCACGTTTAGGGTTTGATAAACTCTAAATCACTCTCCAATGGTAGAATCTAAGAGAATTACTAGAGGTATCCAACTTAATCAATAATTTCTAGCGATTTTCCATCATTTAATCTACGTATTACTCAAAAAATATCGGATAATGTAGGATCCGCTGCTAAAATAATGGAAGAGAGACGATCGAAATATTGTTGTGGATATTTTGTTAGTTTTGATAAAATACCACATATTTGGAATCACCCTTTTCTAGGTATGTACATTGGTATGTATTCAGTAAATTAAGGATATTTTTATACTTTAGATAGTGATGCTATTTCAGATTGTATTAATGAATTCTTATTGGATGGTTTTGTATCCATCATGGTATATTTGTTGTATTTGTGTTGTGTGATTTTATAAGTTACTGTACTTATAGGTTTTTTTATTCACTATGCTCTGTATATCATTTTATAGTTATGGACATTGTAAGAGTGTTATTTTTATCCAATTAAGTAAAGATACATATTAACTTATACATTTGTATTCCTTTAAAACAAATAGTGATGATATTTCAGATTGTATTCACTCCTTATTATTTGATTGTTTTATATTCATTATGGCATATTTGTTGTAGTTGTGTTATGAGCTTTACAAGTTACTGTATTTACATGTGTTTGTATTCATTATGCTATGTGTATCATTTTCTAGTTATGAACATTGCAAAAGTGTTGTTTGTATCCAGTGAAGTTAAGATACATATTAACTTTATATATTTGTATTCATTTTAAATAAACAGTGATGATTTTTTCAGATTCTATTCAGTATAGCATATTTGGTGTATTCATTAGATCATAATAATTATTGTATCTGTCTGGTGTTGATTATAAATTACAATATGGTATAAATTTGTATTTATGTGATGTGGTTTTTAAGATACAATATAGTTCAACAAACAGAAAACAAATAACCAAATAAATAAACGAAAATACAGTATCATTGTCATAAAAAATTGTACCCGCTCCAATTTATTTATCGTAGGGATACAATTTGATTCAAAAAATTAAAAGCAAACAACCAATGAAAAAAACATGTCTTCAAACAATCCATTATTATTTTCGTATTCAACAAGCAAAAAAATTCAACGAATTCATCAAAACTAATTATTCATACGATGTTTATAATACATACAATTTACAATTGTGTAAAAAAATTCATATCAAGATTATAATCAATTAGAAATAGATTAAGGATGAAGTAATTAACTAATACATGGTCCAATTTGTATTCTACCAATTTTATCGAACTTTCAGCAGAAAAATTCTTCTCCAAAGCTGCTTGTCAACAATTGAATTTTGAATATCGATAATGAGAAAATTGATCAACAATGGTGTCGCCGATGAAGTATTCAATTTTGATTTTTGTAACTGATGAGACTTTTAAGGGATTGTTCCTTTTTAAAATTATTCTCTCCCCTAAATTTCTCCTTTCTTTTATTTAACAATTGTATTCTTTCAATTAAAACAAATAATAAAAACTTAAATAAGATACATAATAAACTATTTTTTGACATTTTTACTAAATATTGAAAGTGTTGACAATGAATCCTATTAAATGTTAAAATATTGACATTTTGAAAAATTTCCCGTTAGTTTAACTTCAAAAGAAAAAAAGCCCTAACCCGTACCCACCCTGCCCCACATGTTTTCCTAATAAAATATTTTGTACCCACCCCGCAAAAACATTAACCCGCACTGCCCCGCAAACACTATAACCCGCCCCGTTTTGCAACTGCCCCGCCCCTTTGCCATCCCTATCACTAACTGATTCTGAGTGCTCAACTGGATCAACGGGGCGCTAGATGCTGATCCTGGTTACCTGTGTCTGCCTCATTAAAAGATGCAGGCCAAATGGTATCAGTACATTGAATGTACGAGTATGCGAGGGGAAAACTAAACATGATACAAGCTTGAAATGAATATAAAAGGAACACTTGCCTTGGCTTTACTCAACTCATGAATAACTCAACTCAAATGCAAGGTAAAAACAACAATAATAGTGCAGTTTATACAAAGCATTTAAAACAGTAGGTGACAACTCAATGTATTAAAGAAAATACAATAACAACTCAATTACATATAAAGAAATATAATATTGTGGGAGTTTCTCTAACTGACAACCATCACTATGAGCCTAAGTGATGATACAACGTCTTGCCCATGCTGCCAGAACTGTCCTATGCTTTGTCGTCATATAGAGTGCCTTAACTGAGTGGATCCACTAGTCTATGCTAAAAAGCACTAAGGAATCATCTAAAACGTATGATCCTTTCTACCCATGATGACTACATGGTTTATGGAAACTTGAGTTATTATGAACTCGCGTCCCCATATCGGTGCTCAATACTACTCCCAAAATATAGTCAACTCATATGTTTTTAAAACAAAACTCTTTCTTTGGTTTGAGATAATAACTCAAAACTTAGCTTAAAATCTCTCTTGGAAATCGGTGTTTCCTTTCTTGCTCAAATGTGAAAATATTTTAACTCTTGGGAATACTTAGTTGCTGTATAATCTTTGAAGAAATGTACTCTACTCTTACTCTTTACTCAACTAAAAACTTAAGTCTTAAAACAAAGTTAAAACGTTTGTAAAAGACTTTTGAAAAACTCTATGAACTTCTCTTGACTTGACTCTTAACTTTTCTTGAATTGAATTTATGGATTCAAGGATTGTGATTTGTGATAGGAAAGATCTCATGATGTTTAGGAGTGTTTTTAGATAGTTAAACATGAGAAACGATCAAGAAATCATTGTCTAGAAACAACTCCGTGACACATTTAATTATCTGATCGCAAAATTTATTTTTGAAACAGAGGAATCTGCGTCTTCTCTGTGACGCGGAGTTGATTTTTGTGCACTGGGGGAACAAGTCTACGACGCGAACTTGCATGCCGAAACCCGCTCGACTTTTTCCTTCTTCGTTTTCTCACACCAATTCACCTAAATTCGATTCTTTTTATCAATTCCTTTTTAGTTTCAAATACCCAGTATATGTATACACGATTCTAACTCAAAACAACTCTAAAATCGACACAATTCCATCAAGAACTCAACAATCCCATCAAATCTCAAGAACTAAAGCCAATTTCAAGAACATAATTCAAGAACATCATACTTTCAACTTTCTAGAATGAATTCTGTTGAAACAAACAGAGATAGACTTAGAAAGAGTCGTTTTTGGAAAGAATAAAAAATCTGGAAAATTGATTAAGTTTTGTTAAGTTTGAGTTTTGGATCAACTTTACACGACCATAACCCTAGCTCAGGATGAGTTAGGTGTGCTACTAGATATCGTAGGAAATATCCTTGAATTATCTTTCCAACGCCGCCGAGTTTGCTCAATTTCGAGTTCGTATGAAGGAGATATGCCCATTTGAAGTCGGGTTGTCTAGATAAACTGAGTTAGTTCAGTTTACGCAATTAATAAATACGCTAGGGCTTTGAGAGAAGAGAAAAGAAGAGAAAGGAGAAGAGAAGTTCAAGATTCGTCAAGTTTTTGTGATTTTGGTTGTGGAGTTCGCCATGGATTCAATCCTACGAGGTATGTGAGACTTTCATAGCATTGGGTAATTATTTCCCTCAAGTAACCGAGGCTAAAGAAATATATTCTCCAAGATAGAATGATATTACTCACCAGTGTATCAGTACCAAAAAATGAATGATTTTGCTCACCAATATATCAGTACCAAATATAATGATGTCAGCGAACCACTCAATGGAGCAAAGTACACTAGATTTATTTGTGAAGAAGTTCAGAAATTTTAAATGAATTCGGTTCAAAAACATAACTTTTGTTATTATGTTATACTACTACTATACTAGTTAATAGTTAATAATGTTCAAAAGATGTTTACTTGTAGATTTCCTTTGAAAGACCTGATCAATAGTAGTACCGTATGAAATTCAACTGATTTACATAGGTTTAATACAATGGGACATAAGACCTTAAATCTCTAACATCTAACATTTTTTTTGGGGGGTGGGGGGGTGGGGGGTGTAACCATTTGATATTAATTGGTACCCAATAATTGTTTAGATTAATTTAAATTTGTATCATGTAAGATCATTTAAAGGGGGAATTAAGCACTTCCAGCCAAGGAATTCTTCGACTCAAACTAGACATATCTATCATTTTTTTTTGGTTAAAGACATATCTATCATTTGATTCTATTTTGAGGCAACAAATTTTATAACACAACATTTTCATTTGAAAGAACCTCTGTTTCTTATTAAAGCAACTATTTTTTACATTATTAAAACAATTTTTTTTTTCACATTATTAAAACAACTAAGCAAGATTTTTTCATAAGGTATCAGACACGTGACTTTGATAGGTTAATTAAATTGATAGTTCTATTAGTATAAATGTTTAAAAAATACGCGAGATATAAAGTGAATTTTTGATAGCTACTCAAATTGTAGCTATGTTATGTAATTAGCCAAACTTTAGTTAAGAAGCTTCATTATGTTTTAACTTTAAGATATGAAATTTTCACATTATTAAAAGAACTTTTTTCTATTGCCTGACGTGTGCCAAAACTAACATGTTAGGCCCCAAAATAATTGTCCTTCATCTCAACAAGATATTTTCTGTGAAGGCATTGGACAAGTGACTTTGATAGGTTAATTAAATGGAGAGTCCTATTTCTGAAAAGGGTCTAATTTACCCTTCAATCTTTTCATTTAGAGCTGATACACATCTCGTTATGAAAGTAACCCATATATATCCCTACTGATATACAAATAACTCATATATACTCTTTTCCTCTAACAGAAGTGAAAAAATTAATTTTAATTTAATTTTTAATTATATTTTAAAAAAAAAATCCATATGGGGTGGATATATTTGATCCTCATCACACATATTTTTTTTTTACTTTTTTGTTTCGACGACTAATTTAAATTTATTATTTTGATGGACAGATTTATTTATGTTTCACTAATTTTCTTGTACAATTTATTATAGATGCCCCATTTGTTTTACAAATACAAAAAATAAATTACAATATAGCTGAAAAAGTAGTTTTAAATTTAATTTTTTTTCTTTACACTAAAGAATAAAAGAAAAGAAAAAGAATAAGAAACTCAAATAATGATAATCAAAGAAGTCAAAAAACAATGTATGTATGAAAAAGATTAAAATATATATATCTTAAACTTTGCTAGAAGAATCATATATAACCCTACATGATTTTTTTTAAAATTAAAAGTAAAAAATATAAACTTAAAACTATTTTTTTTACTTTCGTATAGATGAAGGGTATATGTGAGCTTCTTTTGTAACGATAGGGATATATATGAGTCACTTTCATAACAAGGAGTATATCAACTCTAAATGACAAAGTTGAGGGGTATATCAGACCCTATTCACAATATTTAAAAATTACGCGAGATATACAAAGGGAATTCTTATTAGCTACTCAAATTGTAGCTACATTATGTAATTAGCCAAACTTTAGCTAAGAAGCTTCATTATGTTTTAACTCTAATCTATTTATGAAATTTTCACATTATTAAAAGAACTTTTTTTTACGGCCAGACGTGGGCAAAAATTAACATGTTAGTCCCCAAAACAATTGTCCTTTGTCTCAACAAGATAATTTATGTGAAGGAATTGGACAGGTGACTTTGATAGGTGAATTAAATGGAGAGTCCCATTTGTATAAATATTTTAAAATTACACGAGATATACAAAGGGAATTTTTAATAGCTACTTAAATTGTAGCTACGTTAGTCGTTATGTAATTAGTTAAACTTTAGCTAAGAAGCTTCATTATGTTTTAACTTTTAGATTTTTATGAAATTTTCACATTATTAAAAGAACTTCTTTTACTGCCTAGACGTAGACTAAAATTTACATGTTAGGCCCCAAAATAATTGTCCTTCGTCTCAACAAAATATTTTCTGTGAAGGCATAAATGGACATGTGACTTTGATAGATTAATTAGATATGAAGTCATGTTTGTATAAATATTTAAAAATTACAAGATATACAAAGGAAATTATTAATAGTTATTCAAATTATAGCTACTTTATGTAATTAGCCAAATTTTAGCTAAGAAGCTTCATTAAATTTTAACTCTTAGCTATTTATGAAATTTTCACATTATTAAAAGAACTTTTCTTACTTGCCAGACGTGGGCCAAAACTCACATGTTAGGCTCCAAATAATTGTCCTATTCATCTCAACAAGATATTTTCTGTGAAGGCATGGAACACGTGACTTTGATAGGTTAATTAAATGGAGAGTCCGATTTGTGAAAAAGATCTTATATACCTCTCAACTTTTTTATTTAGACCTGATATATTTCTCGTTATGAAAGTAGCTCATATATATCTTTATTGATATACAAATAACTCATTTATACCCTTTTCCCCTAAAATATTTAAAAATTACGCAAGATTTACAAAGGAAATTCTTAATAGCTATTAAAATTGCAGCTACATTATGTAATTAGCCAAACTTTAGTTAAGAAGCTTCGTTATGTTGTAACTCTTAGCTATTTATGAATTTCTCACAGTATTAAAAGAACATTTTTTTACTAGCCAGATGTGGGCCAAAACTAACATGTTAGGCTCCAAAATGTCTCAACAAGATATTTTCTGTCAATGCACTGGCCATGTGACTTTGATAGGTCAATTAAATGGAGGGTCATATTTGTATAAATACTAGATGAGTGTCGTCCGTGCTAAGTACGGGCCCAACATTTTAGGCCAAGTAATACTAATATTTTGCATCAGCAATGGTGTTGTCATTCGGCCAGGACTTGACATTTAGTTCCTTGTTTGTTTGCTATAATAAATGTCTAAAATCACAGAGAACATAAAATCATAGGCATTCTTCTTAACATAAGGCAACAATCTTCAAAATTACACGTGCCCAACTCCTCCCATAAAATTTATTGCAACCATAACTTCATGAGCATACTTCATAGGTAAGAACCAGTAACTCCATCACCACCATTTGTATACATCTAAGTGAGATTTAACTTTGAAATTCACACAAAATAAAAGGAGCACAAACAATGTGTTTGTCTACATTTTGCCCCTAGAAAAATGAATACATTTATCACTTGTGTCTATCATCCATCATCCAAATCTGAGACAACAAACCTATTAGCCTGAATAACTTCATCAGTAGTACTTCAAAAGTGTTATTCCAAAAACAAATAAAAGACAAATTTTAAAAAAAGAAAACTTTAAATTGCCAAACTACCCCTGGCTACAAGCAGGCATGTTGAAACTTGAGAAGTTATTCAAAATTTTATATGATTTTTAAAAATATTTTAAGTTATTAATTACTGTGATTTATAATTTTTTAAGTGATTTTGAAGTAATATATATTATTTCGTTCTCCCAATTTATGCGGCATAGATATAATTTCAAAGATTAATCATTTTTATGTCTTTTAAATATTTTAAATTGTTAATTATTGTAATTTGTAGTACCTTTTACGTAATAGGCATTCTTTTTAACATAAGGCAACAATCTTCAAAATTACACGTGCCCAACTCTTCCCATAAAATTTATTGCAACCATAGCTTCATGAGCATACTTCATAGGTAAGAACCAGTAACCCCATCACCACCATTTGTATACATCTAAGTGGGAATTAACTTTGAAATTCACACAAAATAAAAGGAGCACAAACAATGTGTTTGTCTACATTTTGCCCCTAGAAAAATGAATACATTTATCACTTGTGTCTATCATCCATCATCCAAACCTGAAACAACAAACCTATTAGCCTGAATAACTTCATCAGTAGTACTTCAAAAGTGTTATTCCAAAAACAAATAAAAGACAAATTTTAAAAAAAGAAAACTTTAAATTGTCAAACTACCCCGGGCTACAAGCAGGCATGTTGAAACTTTGAGAAGTTATTCAAAATTTTATATGATTTTTAAAAATATTTTAAGTTATTAATTACTGTGATTTATAATTTTTTAAACGATTTTGAAGTAATATATATTATTTCGTTCTCCCAATTTATGTGGCATATATATAATTTCAAAGATTAATCATTTTTATGTCTTTTAAATATTTTAAATTGTTAATTATTGTAATTTGGACATGTAAATAAAACCAGGGAACAATATTGGAGTGGGTGAGATGCAATCAAAGCATGAGATATGGCCTTCATGAAGGTATGAAGAGATCTGGGTCATATGTGTATGATATCCAAACTTCAATTGATGATCATCGTCATCTCACTAGCAAATCCTGTCGAGCTCTAGTTTATAGGTATTATCTTCTTCTTCTTCTTCTTCTTTTGTCCTTCTTAATAAAATTTTTACTTTGATAGTGCTGACCATGACTTAACCCGTACTCGGGCTTCTAGCTCCGCCCCTCATTGCATTTGCATCTTAATTGATTTACTTAGGGTGCGGGTCATACAGCTCCTGAATACAAGCCTCGACAATGCCTGTCTATGGTTGATAGGTGGTTTTCCAGTGACCCTCTTTAATTTCAACTTTTTAAGACGTTAATGTACTTATTTGTTTCTTTCCATTGACATAAGTAATCGTGTGTTTTCTGTAATCTTGACATGGAAAATAAATGTATGATTTGAGGTCGACATTATTGATCTATTTGAGATATTTGGGGCCTTGCTCATATTGTGTCAAAACATAACTTTTGTTATTATGTTATACTTTTTGTTTTTTTTGGTAGTAGTTATTATGTAATACTACTACTATACTAGTTACTAGATAATAACGTTTTAAATTAAAGTTATAATTTTTTTTTGTATTTATCATTTGTTGCGATTTATTTAAAATGGTGTTGTCCTAACCTAACAAATAATAGGGAAGAAAGCAGCCACTTGACTTAAAATTATTGTTAGATCTATGTTATGTACAAAAAAATCAATTTTATTTAAAATAATTCTTATAAATTTATAAGAATTGATTTCATAAGCAATTCACATATTGATATCAAATTATTGACATACGATTCGCTGAAAATTAAGTGAAAATTTATGTTTTATAACATAAACTTTTTATTAATTTACGATGGAAAAAAACCTTTATTTCTATTGGTGGGATCCCTTTATTTCTATTAGCGGGATCGAGGACCAAATTAGGTTGTTGTCAAATCATATATGAGACCCTGATTAAGAATAAAGCAGGTGCACAAAGATGCATGCTATATTTTTCATAAATTTATTTTTATTTTATATACAGAAGAGGAGAAAAGGTGAATCTATACTTATCTTAACATACGTATAAATATATATAAAACTTCAAAATAAATACAAGTAATGTTATTTCATACATATAAATAATAGAGCAACTTTCACATCTAACAAACATAAAAATTATATTTGTATGTTATAATTACAGTTTGCATAATTGTGCTCCATAACAAATTTTATGTTTGCTATGGACCTTTTGATTTGTATAATTCGCTACAAACATTCAATTTTATACAAATTGTTCAGTTTTGTATAAATTCATTTATACATTGTAATTTGTATAATAAGATCTGTATTTGTATAATTATAAGTGTATAAGACGAAAATATATGTATTTGTATTTGTATTTGTATATACACTTTTCTCTCGCTTTATACAAACAAAAACACATTTTATACCGAAATGTATAAAATGACTAATTGTATACCGAAAATGGCTAATTGTATATCGAATCAGATGGCAAAAAAAGGGGATGTTTGCTGCGAATTACAATTAAAATAAACTACGGCTATAACATTTAATTTGAATTAATAGTTTGCTATTTCATACAATTTTCCCTAAATAATACATGTATATAACAATCTCATATAATGTGTTGGTGTAATATACCACAAATATAATAAATTATACTAGAAAATAAAATGAATAAAAATTATCATCCAGGTTGAGGTGCGGATATCTCGCTCTCTTTAAGGAGATTTAAGCTCACCGTATCATAATCTACACCAATCCAACAATATCACTCTTGACTTGTACCCTCTAGGATACAACAACCCTGTTGGGACCGAAATAATTAGGTGTCATGCGAAATCTAGCAAAGCAAACCTCGAAATACTATGTGTAAGAAGACAAAGACACAAACATTTAACGTAGTTCGGTCAATTGACCTGCTTCCACATAGGAGATAAGCAATCCACTATATAAATATGAGAGTACAAATATCGAGAGAAGTAACCTCACACAATTCACTCGAAATAAAAAGAGGTTTACACAAGTGATAACGTATCATTTGTGTCTCACCGTTTCTCCCCCTGCATAAAACTCTCAAAGCCCCTAAGACTACATTGTGAATGTTGCCAAGTTAGAAGGAATGAACCTCTATTTATAGAGTCATAAATCTTTTCCTACAAGAAAATGACTAGCCAAATATGGAGATTTTGTGTTTTCCTTTCTAAAAAAAGGAAAACTCAAATATGATAAGAAACTTAGGGCAAATACCCAATAAGCCCAACAACATCGTACAACTCAAACAAATACGGATTAGTTAAAGAGTTCAAAGCATCACTAAAAGAACATCTTCATTCTACATATATCTTCCTTCAACATATAACTGTCTCTCATATTCATTCTTTTAAGTATAGAATTCACATTAACTAATCAGGCTCATGATAGAGTGGTTAATACTCCATTCTTGATCATAACTCTCAAATTTGAGCATGATTGGATATAGAATATTCATCTTTGTTATATCTCCCACCGTGGAATTTCCTAATGCAAAATAATTTGAATTTAGTCGGACGATCATACTAAGGTGAAATTTTGTTATTTTATTTTATTTTTAAAAAAAACGTTTCCAACTGCTCATAAACAAACAAATCAAATCTTATCAAAATTTTGCAACAATGACAAGAAAAAAAAATAGAATATTATAAATTTGCCGAAGTGGGCATCTATATATACATTTAAGTAAATTATATATATTGGTGATAATACTTAATTATATAATATGGAGGTTATTACCAAGATTATTTCCACTATATAAAACAATTTTATGAGACATTAACCATATCAAGATTTGGTTATTTCTCAAATATACATCAAAGTTTAAGTCATGGCTAAAATTATTTTACTTTATGTAGTTGCACTTGTCATGATATTTCCACTCTTTTGGAGCCATGGAAATGCAACAACTCCTCGCAAATTAGGGGTACGTCATAATGCAATTACAAGCTTGCCAAATACAAATAAAGTAACTTTTGATGGCTAAAACCAGGATTAGAAAACAAAAATTACAAACAAATTTGTCAACCAGTACAATTTGAAGTAACTTGTAATAACTAGTGGCTGCATCAGCCCACAATATAGCTTCTTGCTATATATATTAATTGTTGTGTCGTATTAATACTATCTATGCATTGTATGTTTTAGTTTTAATTATTACGTCTTATTTTCTTTTTTAGTCTGTCAAAAAGTGTAAAGCTTTCATATATCACATTGATATCACTTTTGATCCCACAATTAAATCAAAATTAGTCCGTGTAATTAGGATCTAATCGAGTCACCACATTTAACCTTCCAATTACTTTGAAATGTGAAATCTTGATCCCCTTGCTAGTAAATACATACAATCCCAATAATTTATTGCTATTGACCGTTTCACCATTTAGTTACTCGTGTGTATTAACTAGCTAGTTGGTATTAAGGCTTAGTCATGTTTAGGTTCAGTATTTGCTAGAAGTCTTTAATTTATATCGAGTTAAAGATTTACATGTTAACAGAAAATGTAGAGAAATTATTGTAGTGTTGGAGAACTTAAATTACTCCATGTATACTAGAATTAATGGCAAATTTACACCCTAAATTATGCACGTGAAACTATGATCTCTTCGTAAAGTTAAATATTTTATGTGTATATTTCTTAAAGTTCATATAGTATTATCTGATGATGACACTCACGCTATAAGAAGACTAAATTGTGCACTTAATTGAAGGTTAAATTCTTTGCCTTCAGGACTTGGGATCAATTCTCCCTTAAATTATTTTTTTTCTTCTTTTTATTAAGTGGTGCACTTATGTTCTTATAATCCTGTATTTGCCTTTGATTGGAATGAAATGGTTCCAAAGGGAGCCAGTTGGACTAAGTGATTATATAGTCTATCCTACAAGTTTGAGATTGACGCATAATAATAGTTGTTGTGGCTAAATTCAAATTTATACCAAAATCTAACCTCATAATATTACGTACCTTTCCTTTTACTAATATAAATCAAATTCTTTAATTATTTCTTATAAATTTTGGTATAACCATTTGATATTTGGTACCCAATATATGTTCAAACTAATTTAGATTTGCATTCTGTATAATCATTTAAAGTGAAAAGTGTCACGATCCGAGTCTATATCTATAACGATTCGATCAGATCGTTATGAGTAGGCCAATAGTGAAAGAATTTGGGCTAGAAAACTTTTCGAGTAGAGAGTTGATTTTTTTGGCTAGGCCAACGTCAGAAGCTTTTTGGGCTAGGTGAGGTCTAGGTCTATCCAAAAATGGATGGAGTACAATGTTAAGGTTTGGTTGATATATTCATGTAGCCATGACATTAAGGAATTCATAAGGCTTTACAAAATTGACTCTCGAAATTGATCTTGGTGTGGAAGAGATATGTTGGGACGTCAAGAGAAGAGGTTGCCTTGTGAAAACGTGACTTTTCTAGGATTTCTAAAGTTGCAGAACTTTAACCTATCTCATTGTAGTAGGAAGCATCTGCTATGGCGGGGTAAATTGTGCTATAGCGATGCTGCTACTGCGGGGTGAAGCAAGTTTTTTACAGAAACATCTCCAAAACCCTATTTTATGTACTTTTGTTCTTGGAGTTGGGAGGGCGATTTTGGACTGTTTCCACCCGTTTTTCCACAGAATTCATTGGTAAAAGTAATATTTTGACTCCCCAACCTTGTGCATTGATTCTTAAGCCTTTGAATATAGGTTATTGCCCTTGGGAGAAGGTTTTCACATGATTTCATGGTGGAAAAAGGCCTAAGTTGGGGAAGATGGTCATATGTTGGTCTGAGGTTAGGATTTATTAATAATCTGGGTAATTAATAGGCCATTAGTGATTGATTGTTGCTTGTTTTTTAAGACAAAGAACAAGCCAAGACACTTCAAAAAGGGAAAGCTCAGGTTCTTTAGAGTTTACAAGAGGCTTGATACGAGATAGGTGATGGTTGTATGTTTCTGATTTATATATGTATGCATGTCTATTGCTTCGTTGTATCATTTGTGCAATGAATTTTAGGGAATACATAGGGATACATGAAATAACATCGTGTTGATAGCCTCATGCAATGAATTCCTATTGTGAATTTGTGGTTTTCAAGTGGTATTGTTCATAATGCTTGTGATTGTGCATGATTGTTGGTTGGCTCGGGTACCATGCTGGTACACTAACTACGCTGGTAAACTAACTATGGACAACTCGAGTACCACAATATTACACTAACAATTTGGGTTTGGGTTATGTGAGATGACCAAGTATGTGATTACGGTTTCATGAGAGGATCGAGCATTTGCATTTGTGATCATTTGGGATATGCAACCAGTTATTGTTATTTGATGACATGTGATTGAGAGTCTATGTGGTTTGATAATTGTTGTTATATGCATTGTTCTGTGTTAATGCTTTGTGGTGAATTATTTACATTCATATCTTGGACTGACCACGTGATCCTACCAGTACACTATATTATACTGATAGTACACCTGTTCTTTTCTTGTTGAGTACAAGGCATTTTCCAGCGGATGATACGAGACCTCAGATAAGTGACGTCTGACTCCGAATTCAAGAGTGAACCACCCTTTCAGGCTGCCATGAATTCTTCCGCATCTTCTTGTCCATCTTTTCGTACACAAACATTTATACTTTAGTTTTACATTTTAGTATTGGGGTTGCAATTTCAATCTTAACTATTTAGAATTTTAGTATGATGACTTTCAGTTCTTAGGGGTTACTTTCCGCATTAATTGTTTTGACTATTGATTGAGGTTATGGGAACCAATCCTTAGTTGTTGAAAACTACTTTCATTCATTATTTGATGAACTTCTTTTCATAAATGGTGTTTTGTGATTATTTGGGGGTTAGTTATTGGTTCTCCCACCATGTGGTTTAGTGTGGGTGTCACTTACGACGGTATGATCTTGATAACATCCTGGATGTAACACGCTACTTGGAACCACGAGTGGCCCCAAGCTAACCATTGGCATGATATGAAACATATCACTCAAACTGAAAGGAAAAAATGAAAGTTAATACATTGGATGAACTCATATAGCATAAACAAATATTAAAAAGGTATTGTGAAAAAAATATACATTATTTGAAACCTTTCCTCTCCCCAACCATTTCGGGTTAAGGAGATGTGAAAGCACGTTTATCTTTATAAGTCTATTAGAAGGGTGCATTTTAAGGTGTGAAATGGGAAAGAAGGGATAACTAAATACAACTGTTTGACTAAATGTCGATGAAGCTTCTCCTAATATTGATGAGCAATTGAGAAAAATCCTCAAGCTACTCTAATTAAATGGTAAGAAATAATATAAACTATGATCTCTGAATAGTTTTGCCCTCCAAGAAGTTGATTGGAAATGTTGCAACTTTACTAGTCACGAGTTTAAGAACGGGCGCTAGAATCTACATTATAAAAGGATATAGTACAAAGGAAGTATGCGTCAGTACGTGTGAAATTTACTGAGTAAGTAAGAGACACTAGCATAATCATAAAATAGCCTAATGAGAACAGTGATATAAGATTTTCAAAATTATATACATACTATGAGAACTTGAAGAGAAAATAGTTGGAGTTCATGTCTATATACCATTCACAATCTTCTTTTAAAAGCATAGGTATAGATGAGTTTATTTCAGTAGCCTTACATAATCGTAAATGTAAATAGCATACATAAAAATGAATCAAATAAAGTAGGAGCATATCGTAACAAAATGCATAAACTAAGGAGTTTCTTATAACCGACATACATCATGTGAGCTCATGATGTCCAACAGCTAACCCAATTGAGATGGCTTCTCTATACCTTTCCAGAGTATAGAACCATATCTAATCTATGTGGATCCACTAATTTGAGTCTCTCATGGATAAATAGTAAACCATCAAAGTGATGAAACATAATCTTACGGTGGCACGTAGTTATGGGACTTGATTTTTCTAAACCCCCTCTTGGTGCTAAATAATCCTCCTAAAATAACATATATAATGTTCATAGATATGAAAACCATCTATCTATTTGAATAACATGTGAGTCTAAACCTAAAAGTCATATCTAAACAACTTGTATTGAGGTTGAAATTCATATCATGCTAGTTTTCATGCTTAAAAGCCATAAATATTTAAGGAACCATAGAAATCATGCTAAATCAATACAATAAGATTTTAAAATCGAAGTGAAACAATGAAAACGAGAGTTAATGAAGAAAGGATCATAATTTCATAAAAAGCTCTATCTTTGCTTCTAACAATCTTGTGGAATTCTTGAGAATCAAAATACTCTAAGCATGAGAGTTAAGTGATACTTTCTTTGAAGCTTTACATACCTAATTATGAAGCTATTAGACTGAAAAACTTTGGTAGATATTTGATTTTTCTTGAGCCCGAGGAAGAATACTAGCTTTATCAGAGGAAATCCTTGGTCTTGGAATTTTGGTGCTTGATCTTGAGAAAATAAACTCTTTTATGGAGTTTTTGGAGTGGAAGAACTTCGGAAGCCTTGGATGAAAGGCTTCTCTTGATTCTTGAAATTTTTTGACTTGAAAACTTTAGGATTCTTAATGGAGAAGAGGAACCCTAAGTGAGTTTTGAGAGAATTTCTGGAGACTTGAATGTTTAGATTGATAATTATGAGAGGAAAACTAGTTAGTTATATGATATCCTCCTTTAAAATACCCAAAATTGACTTAGAATAGGGTTAAAAAGTTTGAGAAAGGACCAAAATAACCCTTGGAACATGTGCAGGCCGAAGTCTATGAAAAACATCACAGCAAGTCCTTCATGGATGATTGTACGGTCCGTGAAACACACCAAGGCCCGTAATGCCGATCGTGAAATTGTGACTACCTGATAAGGCTTCACTCAAATGGGCATAAAGTTTTACTCTGAACTCTGTTTGTCACAAACTTGATAGTGTTATAAAGAAGACTCATAGACCTTTCATTTGATAGGTTAATAATCACCTATCTCTTCATATTCAAAGATATATAATCGTTTAAAGTTAAGCCAAGTAAAATCTTATATTGAAACTCAATCGATAAGGAAGCTTTCAACTCAACTTGGTGCTAGAGGATTCTTATGACCTTAATTCATCTCCAGATCTCTTTTCACACTAAAGAATTGACCGTAACATCTATGCACAATTAAGAATCACCTGATACGGCCCTATACGCATATGAAGAATGGTTCAAATTTTAGTTTAGAAACTTCCGGGGTGTAACAAAAAGCGCTCTTTATCAAGATTATTTTTGCTCGAACTCGAGACATCGAATTAGAGACGGTATATATCACTTGTTTCTATTTTGAGACAGCAAAAATGAGAGTTTCTATTGGCTTTTGTATAGAAAACAGAATACTGGAAAATTCAGAGCTATTGGAACAAATATTTCTTCTTCACAATTTTCCACTATAGCGGTGCTACATGTATACAGTATACATTGAACTTTGTATGATCGTTATGAATCTAGTCACGTTAGACAGTACTAAAAAAATAATTATTTTTCCATTGAAACTTTCCACGGAAAAATGTTATGTGACTATTTACACATATATTTTAATTAAATCGATAGAAAATACATGTAGTGCTATACTTATTAAGGTATATATATCTGTACTTATTTTCTCATACATATATACATAACATACAACTTCATCAAAATAAATACATGTAGTGCTATTATTCATATATACAAATAATATACTATGTATATAACCAACCTCATACAATGCTTTATTAAAATCTGACTCATTAAATAATTGTCACAACACGTACAAATATTCCTATATTGGTTAATTTCTACATTCTATGTCTAACTAATTAATATCATATTCGTTCTTTAAATTATAAAGTTTGCATCAATTAACTAACGAGGGTCGTGATAAATACTCCTTCATTTTTTATTACAAGTCTCGAATTTGAGAATGACTGAATATAGAATCAACTTTGTCAAATAACACTTATCTCCCAATGTGAGATTTTCTTAATTCAAATTAAATCGGACGACCAATATAGATATCCTGGGTGAGATTTTTTTATTTTCTTTAAATACCATCCTCGATGTGCAAAATTAAAAACCATTCAACTTAGTTTTGCAGATGACCTACTTTTATTAGAAAAGGAGATATTCAGTAGTTAGCATGCTATTCCAGTTGCACTTGTTGGGATGCCTAAAGGAGAATTAATTACCTATTAGATACTTAGGTGTTCAATTCGCCAAAAGGTTATCTATTGTACAATGTCACTTTGTAAACTTCTTTGGAACCTATATATGTAGGAAAAAAGATGTGTTGTGGATACAATGGGTTCATATATACTATGGCAAAAGTGGATCATTGTGTGGTGCAAGGCCGAAGCAACCATGCTGGATAGTTCAAAAGATATTGAAGGCACAAACATACATTGAGGAGGTAGCTAGGTATGAATGAAATTGAGTTGCTTTATACAAATACACACATTCTCAATCAAAATGATATTGTAACAAAAGTTGATAGGTGTCCATCCGAGTGTGCCTTACCTTGGAAGAGACTAATGTGCAACAATCTAGTCTTACATACCAAACTGGTTATTCATCTTATATCATGGTAGACTATGTACTAAAGATAGGATGCTAAAATGGGGAATGCAGGTCTGCCCTCTATGTGATATCGAATTGGAAAATATACAACACTTATTTTTTTAGTGTTCTGTAGCTTCCTATGTGTGGAGAAGAGTATTGCATTGGCAAGGAATCCATCGACAAGATATGAACTAGGATGGAGAAATACAGTGGTATGAAACTATGTATAAAGGCAAGGTTAATGCTGCTACTATTTTCAGAATGACACTTGATGCCTCTGTCTATGAGTTGTGGTTGGAAAGGAATCATAGAGTTTTTCAAAATACAAATTGCTGCGGGGATATCATTGTGAGAAAGATCATTCAAGAGGTTTATGTTTGAGCAAGCATGCATGGAAAGCTAGCTAGGTGCTTGAATCAGCTGATTTACTATCCAGTTTAGCAAAATGTGGTTAGGAGATAGGGAGATTATGCATAGTGATTTACTAGGCCTGTCCGCGGAGTTGGAGTAATTAAGGCCTGGTGTTATTTTTCTTTTTTGAGTTGTACGTTGCCACTTTGGTAATAAAATGTGTATAGTTACCAAAAAAAAAGTGTCTACTTATGAACACCCAAAGTTGAAGGACATAAATGTGAAATGAGACCAAGATAAATAACACTTTTATGTATTATGCATATTGATAAACTATAATTTTAGTCCTTGTAATATCTGATCGATCACATCAAACTTCTAATTACTAGAAACGTGAACTTTAGTTTGATCCCTTTGCCTGTACATAAATACAAAAAGTAATTCAAACCAATTTTGTACCTCTATATATGTCTAGTCTAGCATACATATATATAAATAGAACACATCAAAGATAAAATGAAAGAAATCACTCAAGTTTGGCCATATCTTACGTAGACATTCAAATTTCAAATGTAGCGATCGATAGGTGTAAAATCTTGATTATTGAAAGAGTTAAAATAAGATGAGATGTCAACATAAAATTGCATGGAACTAAGTATATAATTACATCGTCTTGAAAACGTACAATCTCTTCCGAACTAAGATTATTTAGCGTGAAATCGAACATTATGAAAGAAAAAGATTCATATAGATAATTCTAACTAGTTGGTATTAAGACTTGGTCACGTTGATATAAATTTTTTCATTAGGTCCAGTATTTGCTAGACATCCTTTAAACCGAGTTAAAGATTACATATTAACAGAAAATATAGAAAATTTTAGTATTATTGGAGAACTTAAAATACTAAATATATGTTGGAATGAAACGGCTCCAAACAGAGCGAGTTGGATTGTGAAGAGTCATAGAGTCGATCTTAATTACCATCATTTTATTTTGTTAAAGTATTAAAGAATCATTTGAAAAAAATATTACATAGAGCAATAAACATCCAATTGCTCACAAGAAAACAAAATAAATCTATCAAAATGTTCAAAAAACAATGAAAAAAATATTAACTCTTAATTTGTCGAAATGGGCATCTAATAATACATTATGTACATTTGGGATTATTATATGTATAATATTGAGATTATTACTAAGATTATATATATATATAACAAACTTAATTCAAGCTATGGCTAAAATTATCCTACTTTCTATAGTTGCACTTTTAATCATATTTATGCTTTTAAGCTCGTCGATTCATGTGAATGCAGTGACTCGTAAATTAGGATTACACTATAACGTAGTTACACGCTTGTCAAATACAAAAGAAGCAGATTCTGATGGATCAGAACACAAGTATTTGTCCATTTTGAGCTCATTAACTCACTCAAAAGAATTGACCTCACGAAAACTAGGATCATGATCTAGTTCAATTACAAGCTTGGTAAATACAAATGAAGCAGTTGCTCGCACACTAGGGGGACGGGGGAACCTAGTTTCAAGCTCGCATAATACAAATGAAGCAACTCCTCGCATACTACAGACTCGTGTTGGTGGCATACTGTATGTGCCAACTAGGACAACTAAAATGACTTCTCACAACATCTAGAGGCTGATCAATTAAGCCCAATATGTACATAAGTATACAAGTATGCTAAAGTGCTATGTTATGCACTATATGTTGTACTATAGTATTATCTAATAATGTACTTTTGTGCTCTTATAATATCTAAAATTGAGTAACTTTCCCTTTTATTAAATTTTATTAAGGGATTTTTGGTTTAAAATAGAATTATCTTAAAAATTTTATCAGGATAATAATTTGAGATTATAATTAACATTATCTATATTCTGTCTTTTAGGCTTGTTTGGTTCAAAGATAAAATACATTTAATTCAAATATCATAACGATATAACTCGATTGATCTATATTTCAAAAAATCAATCTTTTAGAAGTAAAAAAATCTCTTAACTCCTAACGGAGTCAACATGAGAATATTTTTTAATCATGCTAAAAAATAGAGGGGTAAATTTAGATATATTTTCCCAACACAAAGGAGTCATTAATGTAAGAGCTTTGTAAATGCCAAATCAAATATGAGATGATTT